>CABFOW010001382.1:66995-84381 GCA_902141385.1 Timema californicum | reverse complement strand
GGACTCGCCGGTCCACTCCCGTGCCGTACACACTACTCCGGCACTCGCCACACGAACACTGGACTCGCCGGTCCACTCCCGTGCCGTACACACTACTCCGGCACTCGCCACACGAACACTGGACTCGCCGGTCCACACTCTCGCACTGGGAACTCCCGGACTCATCAGTCGCGAACCAAGAACTGAACTGAGGCTACCGCTGAGCATGTATTTATAGGGGTGGTGACAGCTGAGGGTCTGGAATCCTCCATTTCTAGAGTAAAAAGGAGCCAGACACCTCCAGACGTGTATCCGTCCTCCCCCCCACACCCACTCGGCCCCTCTAATCCCCCAGTCAATCGAGAAGGTCGCTGCCTACCCGCTAGACAAGGAGGGAGACAGAGAGAACAAGGAGCGCAGCCAGGGTAAACAATGAGAGCACGCTGGTCCCGCTGTTAGACCCTAATCTTGTTACAATATATTAATTTTATTTCTGATTAATTTCATCTTGTAACCACCTTTTTTCCCATAAATAATATTCAGGGAGTTACAAGAGAATAACAGTATATTTTATTTGACACAAAATATAGTTGATGTACATTGACAAATTATTAATATAATAACATAGGTTAAGGCGTGCAAAGTCTGAGACTCAGATATGTAACATAACACATTGCAAGATATGTGAATCGACTGGAACGTTTAACGTCAGAGACTTTAGTATTAAGCATAATGTTCCATGAATGTTAAAATAGACTTGAATGTCCTAATCAGAAACCACAATATTAATATTATATTTCATGAATATGTACCTACTCGACTAGAGTGTCCAAATTATGAACATTATTATTCAACATAACATTTTATAAATATGAGAATTGGCTAGAATGCCAAAGTCAGAAAACTTAATATTAAACATATTTTACGAATATGAAATTAACTAGCATGTTTAAAGTGGAAGACTTCAATTCTAAGCAACGACAAATCAAAAATGTCTTAACTTTGAGCAGCGAACGCAATGTCGAGGACTTTGATGCTGAATAAAGCTCCCCAAAAATAAATAAATTTAATAGTGTGTCCAAAGCCAAAAACATTACTAATAAATAGGGAGATTCCAACAATATATGAAGTTTTCAGAGCCAAAGATATTAACATTCAGCAAGAACATTACGTTACAAATATATATATTTTTATTTTGACTAGAGCATTCAAAGACAAATATATTAATACAAACTTGCTCGCCAATAATGGTGACAACTTTCAGGGCCTTACACAAAGAAACATCTTACTACTACATAAAAGTTTGCATACAGATTAAAGTTAATAAAACAGTGTTGGATGCAAGTGCTCTGTCTAACCAACAATCCCAAAGATTCAGAAAGAACCATACAATTTTAAGGTGGCCTGCTTCCTTTATAACCGCTTAATACAGCCAACGTAACTATGGCTACATGCACAATGTCAACACTCAAGTTTGCGTTTCTAATACATATATAAAGGATAATATATCTGCAATCAAAGTTAATTTCCCTAAAATATGTTTCCCCTTAGCTTAATTTGCAGCTTTAACCTTCTGCAAGCCTATATTACAGTGCATAGATAAAGGATAGTACAATGCGTACCGATACTAGCAAAACATCACAATATATTATAGTGAGCACACAAACTGACATGCCCCCAGAGAGTAGGGGGAAAATGGAAGGGAAAGCGGAGTGGAAGGGACGGAGCCGGACAGTGCGGTGAATTAATGCGGACTCCCTGGGAACTAGTAGAAGGATATGGAACGGTTCAGGTGGAGGAAACGATAACTAGACATGTGGACGTCTTGGTGGAGTCGTCTTGGCTTGTTTTCCTCGGGCGTGGCTTTTTTCTTGAGCAGATATTTGAATCATACCTCCGTTCAGTCCATGGAATTGTGTGTTAGAGAAAGAATGTCAATGCACATGTGCACAGGAGTTAAGAGTTCAACAGGGTAGAAGGTGAGTGTTACCCCATTTGTTTGAACTTGTTACATGTAACTCGTTACAATCTAACTCGGTGGACACACAGACAAAGGTGACAATTTATTTTTATTTTTGTTAAATGATGATGGGAAGGTTGGGGTTCTTAATCTGACTAGGTGTACTTTTTTGGGTTTGTCTAAAAAGTAATTCTCCACTCTCCCATCACAAAAATTCAAGTACACATACTTATAATTTTACGGTGCTCATCTTTATCCGATCAGGATTAATTGGATAGGATAGCCTGAATGTTAGTAAGATATGTAGGATGTGAAACATAAATAATATAGTATGCTTTTTAAGAATGTAATATTTATAAAATACATTTGGTTTGAATTCCGGTTGGGTGTACTGAGGGTGGTTTTTCTTAAATGGTTCTACACTCTTCCTCCACACAATTAATGTGTGTACACTTCCTTTAAATTCAACCTTTCTAATCCATAATACATTAGCATAATTAGCACAACGGCATATAACAGTAAGGTGCGATGTTAAAAAAATAAAGCTCGGCTATTTTGTGTAATAAAGAGTGTCCAGTTCAACTCAAACTACTCACTACTTTACTTTAAAATAATTAGGTCTATATTCATCTTAATGATCACTAATTGAGATTAAATCATTCATCCATATAATAAAAACTACTAATAACAAAATAATTCTAGTAAAATATGCCAGATACTTACAATTCCAAAATGGAACTTGAAAACTCTTAGAAATATTTTGTGAGTCATTGTTTTGTACTATGAACATGATGTCACTTAATGAGCATACATTTATTTAGTGATTGAATATTATTGTTTGCTTTGATATTTTTCAGAATGGGTTTGTTCAGAATAATTCTATTCGTCAGTATCGGTCTAACAGCTATTGGAATTAGCACCCTTTACAACAACCTGACTCACGTGCCTCCCCTTCCTAAACTAGAGTCCACCTGGTGGGGTCCAGGACAGCCTCACAATGTCGACAAGTCCATTCGACCTTTCAAGATTAAACTGCCTAAAGAGGTAAAACTAAATACAAATTTTTAATTTAAATAGATGTCTCATATTTCTTTAAAATCTTTAGATTAACAGTGTATTGAGTATGAATAAAGATTATTTGATAAAATTTAAATCTCTGCTTTTTTCCCCATTACTTCTTGGTACCCGTTCGTATCATACAGTAAAATCGATTTCATTTAAATTTTGAAAACATTATACAAAGTTCAATGTAGCAGTAACTACACATTTCAAAATGATATAATAGTTTTTTAATAATTAACTTTTAAATTAAACTTTGGAAATAATTGATAGATCATCATCATCATCATTATTTTTATGTTTCTATTTGAAATTTGAAAACCTGTTTTTTTAATTAGATATACATTCTATGACATTTTTAAGAATTTTAGTAAAATATATAATCTGTATTTAAATTTGTTTGTCTTCAATAACTATACAGTATTTATGTTTCCATTTTTATTGAACAAGAAGTGTATTTTCTTGTTAAACAGGAGCTGGATGATTTAAATACACGACTGCAACATGTGAAGCTCACTCCACCTCTAGAAGGTATCGGGTTCCAATACGGTTTCAACACAGACTACCTCAAGAAGGTTGTAGACTTCTGGAGAACCAAGTACAACTGGAGGGAGAGGGAAGCCTACCTCAACAGTTTCCCCCAGTTTAAGACTCAAGTGGACGGGCTGGACCTACATTTCCTCCACGTCAAGCCCAAACAAGTCCCGCCATCAACCCGTGTGCTACCTCTACTACTGCTCCACGGCTGGCCAGGCTCTATACGAGAGTTCTACGAGATAATCCCACTCCTCACAACCCCTCGTGAAGGGGTGAACTTTGTGTTTGAGGTGGTGGTTCCTTCCTTGCCGGGCTATGGTTTCTCGGAGGGAGCGTCCAAACCAGGTCTTGGAGCAGTTCAAGTCGCTGTTGTCTTCAAGGACCTCATGGCCAGACTTGGCTTCGACAAGTTCTATGTTCATGGTGGCGACTGGGGTGGCGTTATAGGGACACACATGTCCACTTTATTTGAAGAAAAGTTGGTACCGGTACTATTTACATTTAATAAACAAGCTTGTTCATTTAAGGGAATACAATATGCTAAGGTTGTCAATTTATAGTAACAAGTGTTAATTGCATTACTAATTAACTTTTTTATTTTTTATTCAGTGTTGTGGGATTCCACTCAAATATCTGCTACACAAATTTAATTCAAAGATTTGTATACCAAGCACTGGCCAGTTTCTGGCCAACTCTTATAGTGGATGAGGAACATGTCGACAAGCTGTTTCCGGTTGGCAAGGTTTTCTCGTGGATGTTGAAGGAATCTGGTTATGTGCACCTACAAGCCACCAAACCTGATACTGTGGGCAAGTATCAGGACCGTTACAATAAATTATGTCTTAGGTTTTGTTTGAAACCGAGCAGATCGGTAATGTGTTGATTTAATATTACACACGCTTAGACCACCTTGTAGTCTAGTGGTCAGCATTCCTGGCTACAGATCCAGAAGTCCATGGTTCGATCCCCAATGCTTAAAGATCTTCTGTAAGGCAGTGGATCTGGAACGAGGTCAACTCAGCCTTGTAAGGATTGATGAGCTACTTAAATGAAAAGTAGCAGCTACCATCTAGAAAACTGAGATTAATGGTCAGAGGGTTCGTTGTGCTGATTACATGACACCCTATATCTACAAAAGTTGGCATTATTTTCGCCAACAGATAACAGCTACTCGCTCGGTATGTCCTGATTGTGGGTTGAAATCACAGGTTTTTTACACACCTAGCTTTAGTAATTATTTTAATAATGCTCAATCGTGTAAAATTATTATGTGTTTAAAATGGATTCATTAATATTATATTAAATCTTTGCCATTTTGTTTCTAGGGGTTGGCTTACAGAACTCTCCTGTTGGTTTGGCTGCCTACATCCTGGAGAAATTCTCGGCGTGGACTAATCCTGCCTGGGAGACGAGGGCTGATGGAGGGTTGACTGAGAAGTTCAGTCTGACAAACTTACTGGATAACATAATGATTTACTGGATCACTGGATCCATTACCACCTCTGCCAGACTCTACAGCGAGTCTTTGAATAAGGCTCAGACCAGTCTGGGTGTTGAGAAGTAGGTTTGAAAATATCAGTATTAGAACATTATTAAAATTAACACACGTGTGCATGCACACATACATACACTGTTGTGGTATCTGGAAATGAGGGCCTGAACATGAAATCAAACCTGTGTTCACCTAGACTTATAGTCAACCTATCTAGTCTTCGACCAAATGGATATAAGTATTCCTTAAAACATCCAAATCCTGGTAGTAGCATATGTTTAATGATTTATTTTTTATCACGCGTTTTACTGCTCATTCGGGTTACACGCTTATGTACTAATTACGCTAATCGTTTTAGGAATGAAGAAGGTTATATTTATAAGAAGTGTACCTATATTCACATGGAGGGAGAGTAGAAAACCATGTTGGGAAAACCACCCTCTTGCTTTAGGGGATGTATCAACGAATTAGGTACGCTTTTCTCAAAAAGGTTTAAAAAT
The DNA here is from genome assembly GCA_902141385.1 of Timema californicum. Taxonomy (NCBI): domain Eukaryota; kingdom Metazoa; phylum Arthropoda; class Insecta; order Phasmatodea; family Timematidae; genus Timema; species Timema californicum. The sequence continues at coordinate 78,854 of CABFOW010001382.1, read as the reverse complement.
TACTACAGAAATTGTGTCAATATATTTAAAATAAACTGAAACACAAACCTTTAAATATAACCTTTACTAGTGTACCTTCATGGATCTCTACAGTTGATGTTTGTGAATGCTACATTTTGGTTTTGTTTGTATTTCTAGAATTCCTACAAACGTCCCGACAGCCTGTGCATTGTTTCCAAACGAGCTGATATATTCCCCACCAAGTTTTTTGACAGGGAAGTATTTGAATTTGGTGCAAGTCAATCATATAGCACGCGGGGGGCATTTTGCTGCATTCGAAGAGCCTCAACTACTTGCAGATGATATATGGTCTGCAATTCAACTCATGCAAGAGAAAAATAAACTTAAATGATTCTAACTTTATTGTTAACACTAATAATTCAATTATGTCTCTGCACTTACTTACTCTATAGCACTAGAGAATTGTAAGTTCATTGCTGTACTTACAAAAAAATGAAATATCCTTATCTTGAGATAGTTCAATCCAGTCCACCTCATTACACCCTATCCCTATCTTGAGATAGTTCTATCCATTCCACCGTATTAAACCCTTTTTCCTTCAAGTACATTCTAATGACATTCTTCCATCTGCATCTAAGTCTTCTCAATGGTCTCTTCCCATTGGGCTTGCCAGTTATTACCCTTAATAGGCTTCTAGATTCTCCCATTCGTGATGCATGTTCTGCCCACCATAATTTATGAGACACTACTATCCTAACAATGTTTTGTAATGAGTGCAGGATATATAACTCATAATTATGTAACCTCCTCCATTACCCAGTATCCTCATCCTCTTTTGTACCAAACATCTTCCTAGGCATCTTGTTTTTAAACACCCTATATTTTCTTCCCCATCATTTAAAGCAAGAGTCAATGTTTCACACCCACTGTTTGAATTTCAATAAATGCTTTGAAGTGTTTGAATGTTTTATAAGACCGAATGTTAAAATACTTCCTAAAATAATGGGAGCTGTAGACATTTTTGTGACTCAATAATGAATAATATTTTTAGTGTGATAAAGAAAACCTCTAAAACAATATTTATGATATTAATTCAGTTTTGGTGAAATATTCCACACCATACAATATTATCTGTCTTAACCACATATTTATCGGTTTTGAAATAATACAACAATTATTTTAAATAATTTTCCCAGTAAAACTTTTATAACAAAATGGTAGAGACTTTTATTTACCTAACCTTAATCCTTAACATTTCTTTATTTAATTATATCTATTTTAATTAATTTTGTTCATAAAACCTCTACAATTTTAAATAATTAAATGAACAACAAAAATAAAAATATTATCATAAACAGTTTATTAGTGCTTTTTAAAAAATCAAATTTGTCTGAATCATAAAAGTATTTTATAACTAACCATTTATATTCTCCTTCTTAGCTAGTATTTATGTATGGTTTCCAAATGTCTTTAAAGGGAAGGGAAGTAATTTTTTAGAATACTAGATAGCATTTTAGAATTGCTAAAATAAATATATTCCTTTAGGTTAGCTAATTAATACTAGCTCTACTTTTTTTTAAAATAAATTTATTTAAAAACGAACTTTATCAAGGAGAAGCTGAAATTGTTATTGTTGCTTTTTTAAGTTAAATTGAATCAAATTTTTGAATGAGTGGTATTTTCTTTTAACTTTTCCATATTTGAAAATATATTTAATATGTAACATACACAATTAACTTTGTTGTGTATATTTGAGCAAAAACATAGTTTGTGACATGATAGAAAACTTTATCCATGTCAAGTCACAGGGTTTTTACTACACCACTAAACTCTAAATATTTTGAAGGTGACAGAATATGTTTTGATGTAAATATAGTCTTACTAAAATAATTACAATTGGTTTATTACGTTTATTCCAATAAGGAAGACTGGACACATGTATTTGCATATATGTATGCTAATAATATATTGGCTTCTCTGACTTTCTGTTATCAGTTTATTTTAAATACTTGGGGAGGTTTACAACCGGACACATATGGCCACAATACGCATCTATAGAACCACAGTAAACATGAAATATTCCTCAAACTATATATTTAAAGCTTATTTAGTTTACACTTCAAATTTTAAAAAAATCTATCATTCAATTTCAACAAATAAACATGTGTGAATAATAAAACAATATATATTATTTTATACTTCTTACATTCACCAATTTTTTACAAAACTATCATTGAAAAATAAAAACCTAGTGGTGCTAAGGTTTTAAAAAAAACTACTTTGGATAAAACCATTTAGTAGAGGCCATGATGATAATATAAATGAAATATCACTACACTGGAAATGAATTAATACGAGTGCTTTAGGCTATGAACATTGACAAATTAATACAACATATGAGATACTTCTTCTTATAGATGTATTCAGCTATTCATTCATTGGTAACATTTGTATCTACATGTATCATAAATCAAGAGAGATGATTTTGATAAATTGCTTTGGTAATGAATGCAAACACATAGGCTGTATCCAAATAGTCTACTTATATGGTGTCGCCTTGACTCGTGCCCTTGATGGCTGCATTGGCAATCACGTGACCAAGTGTAGATCTGTCCAAATAGTCACGAACTATACCTATGCAGTCTTCTCCGAGGTCTCGGTCACTATGGATACGAAGGTTACCAGCCGTGCGCTGTTCTCGTGGTGTCGGTTGCGGTGTTTGACTGGCAATTGTTTCAGTATTGTCGTTTCGTCTACTAGAGGACTGACTTACGTTTTCCGCCATTTTAAATAAGGTTGTTGCTCTTTGAATAGTTTGATGCAGTCTTCACTATGAACAGCACGAGAAGTGTAAAATCACGAAGACAACATCAAGTCTAAAACTCAAGGGCCCGACTAAGCAGCCTTGGACTATTCGGATACAGCCATAGGCTTATAAAATTGGATAAAACCAGGGAAAAGCAAAGAAAGTTATGTTGCACACTTTTTTTAGGACAAATTTTCGATCTCAAACCTCATAAGGATCCCAGCCAATACGCTTTCTAAAATAAATGTAAATATGACAGATACCTCTTTTAACCAAAATCTAAAGTGTATTAGAAAGTTTTCATGATTGTTTAACAGATGGTAGCACTAACTCAATATGAGCTAAAATTATACTTTCACCCCCTTTTCTCTGTATCCTTCAAATGGAAGCATTGATTATTGTAAAATTATTAAATTATATAAACTTATTTTAACAAATTTGTTTTTGTTTAATTAGTTTTCTAGATTCATTTTCAAACAAGTTAGAATAAAAGATTTTTTTTTTTGTAGCCAATTTGTTGATTTTACTTTAAGCTCCTTGTAACCATTGGTATTAAGGTTAAGAAAACTTTATTTTTTAAACAATTCATATCAGCATTACAAAGTATTCAAAGAACAAAACTTATTGAACATTATTTTATTAGCAAAGAAGATTTTCGATAAATCGTGGCGAATGGGATAAATAATACCACAGATTACTGAAAACTCTGACTAAACTGAATAGCATGGGAAAATTTAGCAAAGAAGGCTTGTCGTGAGTTAAAGAACACTGAGTTAAAACACATAGTAAATAAAACAAACAAAGAGAATTTACGAAAGATGAGCGACTATATACAATAAAATGACTACAGTCGAAACAGACAAGGCTGTTATTAGGAGGACAAGGTGAACACGCCCTTCCCCCCACTTCCCGCCAATACTCTTATCAAATGGTATATTCTTAGTACCATAAACATAAATTGGTTTATTCGAAATATTAAAGTTCCACATTTTAAGCACTGTATAAATGATGTTTGTTTTTACTTTCTCATCAAAAATGAACTGATTAATATCATGAAATTTTTGACCTCGAGATTATGATTAATTTTTTGTTTCGTCTTCTGCCTTTAATTCTCTGTCCAGTGGCAGCAATGTAAACCGTGAACTGTGTGTCCTACTTGAGGAAGAGTAGAGAAAACAAAACTGAGTTGGTATGATAGGTTGGGTTGGAAAGGGTAAGAATACCAAATAGAATGATGAAGATGAAGTATGTTGGGAAAGGAGACCAAGAAAGAGATGGGGGGGGGGGACTAGATAAAAGGAAGTGTGTAAGAGAGAGGAAAAGATTGAAGTAAGGATAGAGGAAGATGGTGGCACTTTACTTAACTGACCTGGCCACAGGCTGGAAAGAGTTGTCGATGAAGATGATAATTTGGCATGAATAAATTTATTTAAAACAATTTTTTTAATGCACAGTAATATGTTAAGTTTTAATTAATTGAAGGGAATGCATGGTTGTTTGAAGAAAACCCCCTAAAATAGTTAAATTTTGTTATAACACTAATAAAGATGGATTTCAATATCATTACACTTTAGAAGCAGTTGATATTTAAACCAGCTATAACTGGAACTTGTGATGAACTATTTGGCACTACAAACACACATGCTGCATCACGTAGAGAAGCTCCACACTACATATGTGTGTCAGGACACTACTGTAGTTTTATCGAGTTTAACAATGTTACGTACTTGGGGAATTCAAAGAAGATAGTTTGTGAAGTGGAATGCATCTTAGCTTGGCGCACCTAAGCACTCTAAGCACTTTTACACTTAGATGCCGATGCACATAATAAAAAGAGACGGAAGAAAAGGAGTAGTTTATTCTGCAAGGTCTCTAGTTTACCTGCTGAAAAGACTTATCCTCTTCCACTGACAAGTTTACACACTCACTCTACTATGTGCGTCTGGACAGCATTTATTTGCTTTTAAAAATAAGTTTTTTCTTGTTTCCTACTCTAGAATTACAAAATGCTTCTAATAAACGTTTTAAACAATATCCTGGGAAAAAATTTCCTACTGGGCATTTTTGTAAATGAACCAAATACTCTGGGTTGTACATGATTTAAAAAAAAGTAAAAAAAACTACTTCGAGATTAAAAAATATATTTGTTGACACTGCAGGGCTATTTTTAGAATCATCTAAGAATTTATGTTTTTTTGTTTCGATGTTGTATTTTGAAAAGTTTCTGAATAAAATGTTCTTAAGTACATTTTACATGACAGGTAGACAACATCTTTAAGTGGGACACCTATCCGAGGGCTGATATGTATGCTCGACGTCCAGAAAACCTGCATTATTTAAGAAGTGCTATTTCACAATATTTTCTCCATTATCAATGTTGTTTCAATCTAAATGTTCTTAGAGCTAAGTAACATAGGTTTAACCTTCCTATAACAAATAAATAAAATTTTGATGAAGAGTTACAACATTACATTCTAAGATAACCGAGGATTGTTTTTGGGGATTTGAAGTTCCAGAGCTGCCATTTCTATTTTTTTTTAAATACTGTGGTGTGAGTTTATTTTGTTTCAATTGGGCGGCACCCTTAACAAGAAGAGGAACTTCTCTCGCCATCACAGGAAGCGACATCCATCAGTTAACACTCTACACAGGGGTCTCCCTGAACCTCGTGAGTCAAGGCGAGGAACGGACACCCCTCTTTCCATACACCCCTCCTCCATTGACTTCATCGCTGTCATCTAGAACACTGAGGTCTGGCGGATCGACAAACCCCGAGTCATCGTATCTCGGGGTGCGCGTGCCCGCGGGGCTGTGCCCTAGTAATAAAGGGGTCCTAGATCCCCCACCCATGAGAAGGGGGTCCTCATAGCGACGAGACACCAAGGTGAAGTCGCGATGGGCTTGTACCACCTTCTGCAGACGACTGATCACCTCATAGTCCGGCAGGGGAGTTTCCAGACCGAGCAGTTTCATCACAGAGGTACGGAAACTGAGGAGCTGAGGAAAAAACAACAACATGAGGATATCAGGGAACATTGAGGAGGGTACGTACGAGCCAATTACTTGGGCGATTAAAGGCAATACAGGATAATATAACTCAAACTATACTGACATACAAATATGTATTGTCAACAAACACGTACTCCCCCAGAATTGTACACCTTTCAGACTAGATGCCTTAGCTCACTCTAAACAAAAAATGTAAATTCTAAGGGGGTTTTACGAATGATTAACTTGACAACAGCGATATTAGTATCCGTTTAGTTATTTATTTAATATTCTTTAAATTTAAAAATTGGACATGAGATTCAAGCCCGGGACCTTTGGGTTGTTACGCCAATGCTATAACCACTGAGCTATCCAGGAATCCCGTGTTCAAGTGTCATGTAGAAAGTACAATATTTTTTTTTTTTTTTACAATTATGAACTGATAATTTTAGAAAGCAAATTATTTTCCCCACAAAATTAAATGCCAGAAATAATTCAAACATGGTAGCCGCAGCTTTTGGGAAGATAAATAGGCCACGGAAAGTCTTGGTAGCCATATTGAACCCCAACTCACCGCATTCTCCCGGCGTTGGCAGTCCATCAAACTTTGTTTCACGGTAGTCAGTTCCTCTCTAAGTATTTGATGATTATGTTCGTTGAGAGCTCGCTCCTGGTCCGCTGATTGACTTATTGCTCGGAGCTTAGGAGTAAAAAAGAAAAGTAAGACACAGTTTTAATTACACCCTCTTAATAAAATGAATTCTACACTTTCCAAACCTATAAACTATAACGTAAGTGAATAATGAAGGCATTGACTTTTTTATTTTGTACATCATTTAATACTACCCATCTGAATTTGACTACCCTAACGAAGTAGAGCTGTGGAAGGTAGAAATCAGAGGGATTAAATCATCATCTGCATATATAGAGTGTGAAATACTATTTGGGGAAAAAAAAGCCCCCTCAGTATACCTAGCGTGGATTTGCTGTCACCATCAAATCAGACCAGAGGAGATTGAAGTTTAGTACGCGCGCTCAACGATGCGGCTGTCCCCACATTCATGCTAAATATTCTGCAAGCTGTTTCCGAGCTTTAAATATGGTGAGGCCAGTCTAGTTTGTGGTATCTCCCAAGTTTCAACGTGCAGGATTAGCTTGTAACTACCCCTTTTACCATCACTCAGGAATAACAGTCGGAGATGGTTATAAGAGAGTTATTTTATTCAGATAACAAATTACAAACAACTCAATGAGAGAGTGAGACAACATATAGCGTTAGGAGTTGGTAATATAAGTATATAACTATTAGAGGCAAACATTCATTTAACTGGCATGACCTGGATATTTGAGTCTTAGAAACAAGCCAGAGCCCAGACGGAATCCTATTCTGAGAGACAAGTTATCAAAGGTAATTTCAGACGTAATTCAATACTCTTGCCCATAAATGACAACTCAAAAATACATTAGACAATCTATACTAAATTGACCTTCAAATTAACCTCATTGTCATGCCATAGCAACAAATTAATCATCAAAAAGCGCTCTAGATAAAATGATCGGCCAGGAAAGCGATCCAGAAAATACACATAAGCGTTAAGTTACCCTAACTGACAGTTCTCATAGGTTAAACAATAACAATATAGTCTCATATGACAAGGTTCCTGCCGATAGAATATTAGAACACTAAACATATCATAATCTATTCACAAAGGTCATAATATAGAAAACTACGCCATCTAATGGCCTGCAATAACTAACATTAGTAAATAAAGCTAAAACTGTGGTTTAACCTCGCCGGCTAGTGGGCCCTACTTTGACTAACAATTCATAAACTTTAAACATTTACAACAAAGATAAATGATCTCTAAATAAACTAACAAAATGAATATAATCCCCTAAAATAGTGCAATAAGAAGAGTTGGGAAACTACGCTATCAGCTTTAAAAGTCTGTCTCAAATGTCTGTACCGAAAGGGTAAAAAAGAACCCATCCGTTAAGCGGATAAGAAAAGTTTTAAATCAAGAAACAGGATCCAAAGGTCCCTCATAAGGATCGTAATAAAAGTGAACATGGTTTGAAATAACAGCCCAAAGATATTAAATACAATCCTGGCTTTAAGAGCCCAAAAATTACCAAGTACATGAAGTGCCAATAATTAATACATTTTAAGTATTACTAATTTAGAACGATAATTTTGAAAATAATAGAACATTTAAAGCCAAAAAGGAATTTTGAATAACCTAACGTTTAAATCAGCTTCTAGCAATGTCACTCACCTTGTAGCCAGCGAGTAATATGTGCCTACAACACAGACACACCATCATTATATACCCTAAATCCATGCCACGTGCTCACGAGGCACGGGAACAACAGGAGGGAGAGAGGGGTGTGGTCAAACATACGTCTGGAACATACTATAACATGACATGCTCCACGTCTCCAGATACACGCAAAAGAACAGTCCTGGGTATTGGCCGAACGCGGCTGACAAAGCGCAGTGAGATCGCACTTGTCACTTTCCTTTTTTCCCCTGTAAGCGCGGCTTGGCTCAGGATTTGGGAAATTAACCCTGGGCCGCTTCAGTCCAATGTTAGCCAGTGCCGCGATGTATTGTGGAGTTATAGTTTGTTGCTGAGACGGGTCAACTGGGGCCAGGATGGTGAGTAAGACAAACTCTTAAATTTTATATGTTGTAACAAAGTTACAAGCTTATGCTGAACCTGCTTCACTTTCCGAATGTTCTAAGGTGTTACTATCGTGTTAGACTGGCCTGCTGATGATAGGGAGGTTGTGGTTCGAACCCTGGTTGGGTCTACTAATGGTGGTTTACCCTAAATAGTTTTATAATCTCATTCCACGCAAATGGGGGTAGATTACCTCTAAAATGCTTCCTTTCCCATCCCTATCCCATTATAGTAATTATCAAATATGCGTATAACATAAAAAGGTAGTAAGAGGCATGTTGAAAAAAAAAGTTATGCTGCGTTTTAAATGAGTTTTGGTGGCTTCTTCATTATAATTTTAAAATGATTCACTGACACAAAAAATTACATCTACTTAAAAATATTCACAAAGTGAACTGTTTTGAAAAGAGGAGACATTGTACTCCAAGTTGGTATCCTTAATAAAGATAATATGTTTACGGATTTCTTATTTAGGTCTGTTTGCAAATTCATTACTAGGATTCCTCACGCTGTCAATTCCCCCAAGCCGTGAAATCCCTCAAAATTCCTCATTGGGTGAAATCATGTTTATAGTGAGTTAAAAGTGCTAGAAAGGTGTCTTTTAAAATAAGCATTTCAGATGTTATAAAATCCGTATTTGTACGTTAACATACCCCATTATTAAATAATATGTATTTTTTTACTTTATAAAAAAAATCAGTACATATGAGATAACACCTTTATTTACCGTGAACGGTATCAAAGAATACTCGGCTTTGTACCACTATGGTATAGATTATCAAGATAGGCCTTATACTTTTCAATGTAAATTGAATGTACAGTTGATTTTGTATTGACGAATTTATAGGTATCAAGGGTTGATAGCAATAAAAACTTTCTTATTATATTAATTAAATGTACGGTACATATATGACAAAATTGAGAATTCATGTAAAAATAGCTAACTTCAATATACACAATCACAAACACCATAGTTTAACTCTGTGTGAATGTGTTTTAGGTTAAGAACAGGTTTTTTTTTCTTGCCGTATTTAAAACTATTATTTCAATCTTATTGGCACTAATATTATTTGACAAAAGTGACAGCTGTATAACATCTGATTTCACGTACAGCTTTTTGAAAATATAGTGACTCTAGTAACTGACAGATAGCTATCATCTTATGTCGATCACTCTGAAGCCTACGTAGAACTTTAATAGTATGTAAGGGTGACCTGATGGTCTAGGGGTAAGGTGTCAGACTTCTATGCTGACGGCCGGGGTTCAATCCTCGGTCCCGGCAAGATTTATCTGATTACCAAACCCTTCCTTCACCTCTGACAAGACATCTTGTGAATGTGAGGAATGCCAGGCCTCCACCGTGGTTCGGATTCCACGTTAAACTGTAGGTCCTTCATTTCATCTCACAATCACCCTGCCATTACACATTAGCGTAAGTGCGTATAACCCGAACGGGTAGTAAGACGCGGTGCTAATAATAATAATAATAATAATAATAGTATGTATTTAAAACTACTTAACTAGTGTGTATAAATAAGTATGCAGACACTTTTACACATTGTTTTAAATATATATTTCTACGGATCAAAAATATGCGTATGGTGCTATTGGAATTGACAAAGTATTACATATTATGAACTAAAGCAGTTGGTTAGTCTAATTTAGCGTGAGTCAAATAATATTTGCGTGTGACTAAGTGAATATGCGCATGCGTGCACGAGTGCAGTTATTAAATAAGTTACGATGTGACTTAGTAATGATATCTAGATTCTAGATTATATAAATCCCCCAGCGTAATATTATTATAAAATGTAGTTGACGAATTACTAAATTGTATATTCACTTGTGTGGAGATAAAAATAATATAAGTTATTTGGTCATTAAGTGAAAGGCTGCATTAAATGTTATAACTATACATATCTTAAGGATGTACTATTGTACGAAAAACTATCATTGTAGGCCTACTAGATTTTTTTAAATTTACAATTATTTTTAAATATGATGTAAGTTATTACCTTAAAATTATATATTTCATTTTGCACAGCAAATTCTCATGGACATTCTAAAATCACTGTTCGGAAACATAGAAGATAGTTGCCATTTAAATTATACAGAATACATTCTGTAGTCGTGTTTTTGTTGTTTATATTTGTGTTATTGGACAGTGCCAATAAAATTGGCCTATTGAAAATAATGAGATATGGTACAGATAAATTAGGGCGCTTGCTTCTGCCCTGAATTTATAAATGTATTAATATAATACTTTATTGAGTAGTAAGTAATTATTTTAACAGAACTTTGAGAGCCTTACAATTACATCTGAAGACTATGTCTTCTTTCAAGATACATCCATTAATTTATAACAAATCGGAAACAAAAATCAGTGACTAAATTAGTCCGAGACTTACGTCTTCTTTTAGTAAGCAACAATTTGGGGACTGAATGGTCAAAATTACCGTGACAATGGTTTGTTTGGACACAAGTGGTTCCTGTGGGAACTGTCCTCACCTGATCCTTGAGCAGAGTCACCTTGCGGTTATACCTGGTTCTCAGCATCTCTGACTCGACCAACCTCTTCTGGAGCTCTTCTACCTTCCTACCTCGCTCAAGAGCCGTGATCTACAAACAAGCAAACAACCAGTTCCACTCTCACGGACACTAAACACACGTGGTGAAGAGGGTCCACCTGTAGACTGGCTCAAATGATTCCCATGAAAAACCATCGCTTCCATTATAATGTATGATTTGAAGGATTATTTATTAGGTTTTGTTTTATGGTTAGTTATTTTAATTAGTATATTATTAATTATTCCTATGAATAGCTTAATTTTTATATCAATGTTTTTATATGGATAAACTTCACTTTGATATTTTCAGTATCAAGCTATACAATTATATAATAAATCATATAATTAAAATAACTAACCATAAAACAAAACCTAATAAATAAATCTTAAATTCATTATAATAATAAGATTGATTTGGTTCAGATAATTTAATTAACTCTAAATAAACCCCCTCGGCACCTAAATTTTCTAATCGATCAAAGTAATATCTTTATTAATAAAAAACCAGCAAGTTATATAAAGGTTGATGATGTAACCGCCTCCCCCCCTCATAGATGACAGTAGGGTTGGTGGTGACCTGGTGGTCTAGGGGTAAGGTGTCAGACTTTTATGCCGACGGCCGGGGTTCAATCCTCGGTCCCGGCAAAGATTTATCTGATTACCAAACCCTTCCTTCACCTCTGACAAGACATCTTGTGAATGTGGGGAATGCCAGGCCTCCACCGTGGTTCGGATCCCACGTTAAACTGTAGGTCCTCCATTTCATCTCACAATCACCCTACCATTACACATTAGCGTAAGTGCGTATAACCCGAACGGGTAGTAAGACGCGGTGCTAATAATAATAATAATA
>CABFOW010001382.1:51027-66142 GCA_902141385.1 Timema californicum | reverse complement strand
TAATATATAACTATACATACTCTGTTCCTTCCTCCACTCCCCCGCCCCATATATATATATATATATATATATATATATATATATATGGGGCTATTCAAATCTCTAGATAAAAACCATATACAAGTTGCAGGGGATGACAAAACCAGTATTTCCACATAATGAACTTGGGGTCGTCGACGTTATGAGACGTCTAAGTTGGCGCTGTGTGCACCTGGAGGGGGGGGGGCGAGAGGGAAGGGGGGAGGCAAAACATGCATCACGCCACGCAAACCATCACAGACATCCCCACCACTCTCTCCCCTAACCCACGATGGTGCCAGCGTAGCGGAAATCCCTTATAGGCACTGTACCTGTCATCAGGAAATCCAATGCATTGAGTCAAGGATTCCCGGATTCGAGTCCTGTCATGGCAGAGAAAAAGAATTATTGGTGAATTTTGGGTTTCTCCTTCCACAGTGATGAATTAACGGCCGGAGGCTGGATGTTGTGTCTGTTCTAGATTTAATTCGGCTTATATTAAGCCGTGTGCTGATATAAATCAGTTGGTTCAGAAAGTGCGCGTTAAATAACTCAAATAAATGAAAAATATGAAATTCAATGCCTGTTATTAGTAATAATTTACACCACACTCCGCTTGTTATGTGCTGAAGATTTGCGAGTTTCCTAACGCCAAGGTGCGTAAAGCACCAACTCTGACGTCACGTAGAGCTGTCATTTGGCGTCGCAGATCCCAAGTTCATTACGTGGAGATACTTGTCTTGTCACCCCCGTACTGCTTGTGTAATATTTTATACCCTGTTGATAACTATTGATAAGAAGAACAGTAAGGGAAGAGCCAGTCCAGGGCAGGATAGAGAAGGCACGATTAAAAGGTGGTATGGTCACGTGAGAAGAATGGCGAGGGAAAGGTTGCTAGGAGCATGTTGGATATGAAGGTGGAGGATAGGAGGCCAAGAGGAAGATCAAGGTCACAGAGAAAGAAATAAGGGAGTAAGAAGGAGTGTGGAGGAAAGGAGGCCAAGAGGAAGATCAAGGTCACAGAGAAATAAATAAGGGAGTAAGGAGGAGTGTGGAGGAAAGGAGGCCAAGAGGAAGATCAAGGCACAGAGAAAGAAATAAGGGAGTAAGGAGGAGTGTGGAGGAAAGGAGGCCAAGAGGAAGATCAAGGTCACAGAGAAATAAATAAGGGAGTAAGGAGGAGTGTGGAGGATAGGAGGCCAAGGTCACAGAGAAATAAATAAGGGAGTAAGGAGGAGTGTAGAGGATAGGAGGCCAAGAGGAAGATCAAGGTCACAGAGAAATAAATAAGGGAGTAAGGAGGAGGGTGGAGGATAGGAGGCCAAGAGGAAGATCAAGGTCACAGAGAAAGAAATAAGGGAGTAAGGAGGAGTGTGGAGGATAGGAGGCCAAGAGGAAGATCAAGGTCACAGAGAAAGAAATAAGGGAGTAAGGTTAAGGGAGTAAGGAGGAGTGTGGAGGAAAGGAGGCCAAGGTCACAGAGAAATAAATAAGGGAGTAAGGAGGAGTGTGGAGGAGAGGATTGGGCCAAGGGGGTGGGAGGAAAGGACTGGGCCAAGGGGGTGGAGAGGCCTATGTTCCAAACAGACCCAGCCAGTAGTTGGAAGCTGTTTATGATGATCCATACATGGGTGCTAATCGCTTGAATAAATGGTGAACATTACGTTAAATATAACAAATGGTGTTTATTTATAAAGGGGCTAGATCGTAAGATAGGGCGTATCCTACCAACATGGTACGGGACGGACTCGTAAAGTGACGACGTGTTGTAGCCCGCACCGCGGTGGGCATGTGGACTAGATGTAAGTCTCGTCTAGTCGTTTCAAATAATTGAAAAATAACCACCTGAATAAGGGAATCAAACCCGGGACCCATGTTTATATTTTCATTTTTCACTTGATTGAATTTGATTTCAGTATCGGTATTTAATTTATTTTGAGTACCGCGTCTTACTACCTGTTAAGGTTATACGCGTATGCACTAATTACGCTAATGAGGGCACACTTCCTCTAGATTAATCCTTTCTAATCTTCAACACACTTGTGTAATTAGTACATAGCCCGCCTCGGTGGCGTAGTAGGTTAACGCGCTTGTCGTGTTGAGCTTGACTGCTGAGGACGGGGAGATCGAGGTTCGAATCTCAGTCGGGTGAACTATTTTTTTTTCCCCCTGAATTGTTTTCCACTCTACCTCTACGCAAATGCGGGTTCACTTCCTCTAATTCAACCTTCCCAATTCCCAATCCATTAGAGTAATTAGTACTTAAAAGCGTATAACCCGAACGGGTAATAAGACGCGGAGCTAAATATTATTATTATTATTAATTAGTACATAAACGTATAACCCGAAAGGGTTGTAAGTAAGACGTGATGCTAAAAATGTTTATTAAAAAGATACATACATCCCGGACGGGTGGAAAAAAAAAGCAGATTTTTTTTTATCCATCCTTAAGTGTTCGTAGTTGTTGAGCTTGATATGTTGGTACCTTGTATTCCGCGGCGTCTCCCAACTGTGTCTTCAGGTCCCTGGCTTGGGCCCGCGCGTCCGTTAGCTGTAGCTGGAGACGTTCTACTTGCTTGAGCAATTTTTTCACCCTATGGGAAAAATTAGTGATAGATAGTAACTATAGACATTAGCAGAATTTCTTTTCATAAAACACATACCTTATTTAATTCTATATTTATCTCTATTTTAATGACCAAGACACTAATGAATATATTTTCGAAATATGATTAACTATTTTTCAATGTGTTTTTATTTTATTTTATGAAGCATTATGAAATTATTCTTAGGTACGTTTGAATAGTTACTAATTTGTATTGAAATGTTAACCAATTTTAACAAAAATCTCTCACGTACGTATTTACTATTAAGTGCTCAGTGCAAATCTCACCTTGATAATTGGACCATATATTACCTAGGCCAATAATCAGTTCCCACCCACTTCAGAGGTCCAATAGTCTAAGGCGTCACACTCGCAATAGACTGGACCACCAATGACAGGGAGGTTGTGGCTCAAATCCCAGGCGGGGTGTATTGTGAAAGTATTATTTCTTAAAAATTGTTTTCTACTCTTCTTCCACGAAACTCTGGGTACATTTCCTCAAAAATTCAACCTTACTAATCCCTAACACATTAGTATTTAATCCGAACATAACCAACAGATATTGAGAGAAGAACTGACTGCCGTGAAACAAAGTTTGATGGACTGCCAACCCCGGGAGAATGAGGTGAGTTGGGGCTCACCAACAGATATTGAGAGAAGAACTGACTGCCGTGAAACAAAGTTTGATGGACTGCCAACCCCGGGAGAATGCGGTGAGTTGGGGCTCACCAACAGATATTGAGAGAAGAACTGACTGCCGTGAAACAAAGTTTGATGGACTGCCAACTCCGTGAGAATGAGGTGAGTTGGGGCTCACCAACAGATATTGAGAGAAGAACTGACCGCTGTGAAACAAAGCTTGATGGACTGCCAACCCCGGGAGAATGCGGTGAGTTGGGGCTCACCAACAGATATTTAGAGAAGAACTGACTGCCGTGAAACAAAGTTTGATGGACTGCCAACCCCGGGAGAATGCGGTGAGTTGGGGCTCAATATGGCTGCCAAGCCTTACCATGGAATATATTATTTTATCTTCCCGAAAGCTGCGTCTACTATGTTTGAATTATTTCTAGCATTTTGTTGATGTTGGGGAAACGCTTTTTAAAATTTAACACTTAATTTTTTTAAAGAAAAATCATCGTTAAGCATCTTTCACAATATGATTATTGATACATTTATTAAAGTAGGCCTAACTTATTTGGTAAATATTTAGATTTTTTATTTTTTATTTTGAAATAATTGTTAGATTATTTAAAATAAATAATTTTTCAAGATATTTTGTTGAAATGCTAGCAACTAGGACTACCTAGGTTCTCCAAACAATATTTATTCTGAAATAATGACTGTAAATTTCATAAATCACATATTTCTCTCTACAAAAAATAAATACAAAGTTAACGTTAAAATTAATTCCCACGAAAAAGGGAATCACCTGAGGTTGGCTTCGTCTCTCTCTGTCTCCAGCATACTCTTGACTCGTACATTGTCCTCCTGCAGGGAGAGCTTCCGGCGAAGAAGGTCCAGATGTAGATCTCGCCTCTGCAGCTGTTCCCGCAATGTCCTCACTCGCCTCTGCAGCTGGTACACTGTGGAGGTCTGACACAACATATTACACTCCCTCTACCTTAGTAATCTGAACCCACAACTGTGAAGGTCCAAATGTAAATATAGCATCTGCAGCTGTTCCCGCAATATCCTCACTCGCCTCTGCAGCTGGTACACTGTGGAGGTCTGACACAACATATTACACTACCTCTACCTTAGTAATCTGAACTCACAACTGTTAAGGTCCAGATGTAAATATGGACTATGCAGCTGTTCTCTCAATGTCCTCACTAGCCTCTGCAGCTGTTCTCTCAATGTCCTCACTAGCCTCTGCAGCTGTTTTTTCAATATCCACACTCGCCTCTGCAGCTGGTACACTGTGGAGGTCTGACACAACATATTATACTATCTCTACCTTAGTAATCTGAACCCACAACTGTGAAGGTCCAGATGTACATATGGCATCTGCAGCTGTTTCCGCAATATCCTCACTCGCCTCTGCAGCTGGTACACTGTTAGCGTTGACACATATCTATACATAGAACCAGAGTGACTGAACCTTGGCTCATATCAAAGTTACGGTTCATATTTAGGTCCGTACGGGCTTGGTTGTAATAAGTAATTAATGACCACAGCTTCACTGTTTGAAGGATAATCAGGCCCGTGTTCCTGAGATTAGTCGAGATCTCATCGGATGATGCCTAGAGTTTGAGGACTAGAGCCACTCTCATTGTGTTGGGTTTAGTAAATTTGTGCACTACGGCAGAGATCGTCAGCAACTGGTTAATCGTGATCGATCGGTCGACCTTGCAGTAATTTTCAGTCGATTATGTAGGCCTTTAAGAAAACTACACCGTCACTAAAAGTCGATCTTTGGTCTTCTAAACTTGCAAATTTATCAAGTACTTTCAAACAACACTTAAGTGTACCCAAAATAACCTTGATTGGTCATAATCGTTAAGGTTATAAGAACATTAATTAGAGTAGTATTAAAATGTACCTTTTATTTATTCTTTCTAGAAGGGTAGAGACATAAGTAGTTAAGGAAGTTTGATTATAAGGAATAAATTAAAGATGTATACATAAAATAAAAAACGAAAGTAGAACGGAGAAAAGATAGTTGATGTCAAGATTTTTGATACTTTTATAGGTCGAACTGGGCCTAAAAAAGTTTGCTGACCCCCTGCACTATGGTATAGAATATAATACAGGATCATGGTGCAATCCATTAAGGTAAGACTGCTACTACCTTTCAGGTTTTGAACCAAGCTATTAACGTTCCTTTATTTGCACACAATGCTATTCGTAGAGATAATTTAATACTATAAAATCAACTTTTCTCCATGTGTGTACCCCATCAAATAGGGCGTGCTTATTACTGATTTAGTCATCTCGGGCTCGTTCCAAGAGTCATCATGAACCTTGCGGCTTATCGTGGATACCAGACGCAATACCCAAAATTGTTAGAATTGGCGTATTTATTCTACGTGATATATTCATCACTGTCCACCTTCCCTTTCTACTTAAACTTACGCTGGATTCACGTGTTCTTCGAAAACTCTTCCTCTACGCAAATGTCGGTGAAATTTCTCTGAATTATCCCGTTCTCATCCTTTCCCCTATAGTGTAAATAGCGTATAGAACGAATGTGTAGTAAGGCACTGTGCTAAAAAAAACGTGTGAATATGCAAATAGACTGAACGTTTTGCACAGAAAAAATAAAAGAGAAAAGAATGAAAAAACACTATTTAAAAGCTTTGATCAAACAAAGGCAGAGAGATACAATGGTATGAAGTCATAGGAGTCGTGTGTTGATGTATCTTTGAATTGTTTGTGTTGTTAGAGAGATAGTATAAAACCATGTGTGTTGTGTCTTGACGTCCCTAAATTCACCCTCTTTGTGTTCAAGCTATGTGCACACACTAGGGTGACACTATAAGTTTGTGTAGTGCTTTGCAGTGAACTAAAAGCAGAAAACTAAGAAGAGAAAAACAATGAAATCTTAGTTTAATTTTCACTAACAATTACTGTTACTAGAAAAAAATCAAATGAAAATTAGAACTCAAATAAAAATATGGAATTTGTCTGAATTAGTTTCCGTCTTAAATCTTAAAAATATAAATTGTGAGGTACACAACTGTTTACTAAAAATATATAATATAGTTTTAGAGATTAGTGATCACAAAAGAAAACGTTAGTCAAATTTTTGTGAGAATAAATTTAAGATTGGAGTTGATAGTCTTCATATTAGTTATTTCAAATGTGGCGAAATTTTCAGTTTAAGCTTACATTAGGCCATTTTTTTTTGTTATTGGCAATTCACCCTTCATCTACCCTGTAAGGTTGCCTTACTTTGTATTATTACACTATGGATTAGCTTATAAGATAAGGCCATAGTATTATCCGTCAAGGTAAGACCTTTCAGGGCAAGCAGACAAAATGTATTTACTAAAATGTCTGTGACCGAATATTTTGGACAAAGGGTTACTCGTACATTTCTGATGTAGAAACGGGGCGTGTCACGATCAAACTAAGATTTCAGTTTTGTCAAGTTGTAAGCCCTTACTTCTCGCAGGGGCAGCTCGTTGAAGGAGCGCTCTCTTCTTAATCTCGGGTAAGTCCCGTACTTCCACCAGTAGTAATCCACGTACGGAGGACCGTACAAGTACTGTGGCAATATCCAGGACACAACCATAAATAATGTTTGTGTGTCAATGTGTGGGTGACTGTGGTGACATTTTGTCATCAGGAAAATAACAGAAAGAACAAAACTGAGAAAAGATTGACCAAATATAAAAAATATCGAATAATCAACACACTTATAATTCATACTTATTTATTTAGTTTATGGCATTAGCGACTAGAAAGTTCATCACCGCACTTACCAAAGTACGCTCCCTACACAGTCCCCCTCATTACACCATATCCCTATCTTGAGCTAGTTCTATCCAGTCCCCCTCATTACACCCTATCATTATCTTGAGCGAGTTCTATCCAGTCCCCCTCATTACACCCTTTCCCTATCTTGAGCTAGTTCTATCCAGTCCCCCTCATTACACCCTTTCCCTATCTTGAGCTAGTTCTATCCAGCCCCCCTCATTACACCCTATCCCTATCTTGATGCTAGTTCTATCCAGTCCCCCTCATTACACCCTATCTCTATCTTGAGCTAGTACTATCCAGTCCACCTCATTACACCCTATCTCTTTCAGGTCCATTCTAATGCTATCCTCCCATCTACGTCTAGGTATTTTATTTAATATTAACTATAATCGTTGTGTGGCTGATTTGGTGGGAAGTAACTCACAGACAGCCTGATATTTTACAGTAGCAAAATAAGTTTTCTTCTAAGGTATTTTTAAAAATTAGTTAAATAAGTTTAATATTATGACTAAATAGACATTAGGTATGTGAATATTGTATTTGATACAATTATAATTAATATTATATTTAATGTCCATCTAAATATACAATGGATCTGAAAGAGTTAAATAATTTCAAATAAACAATATACGTTTTTGGGAGTTTACGAATGTAAATTCGAGATGTGCACAAAAAGTTGTTTGGTCTCGTTTGATTAGTTAATTAGAATATAAATTTACGTTTTCTGTTTTTGACAATATAAAAGTAATATATGTAGGCTTGTGTTATAATTAATGGTTATGAATTAGGACTTATAGCTAGATCCCCAACAGCGCTGTCGACATGCGAAGAATACAATTGGACACCGTTGGAACAAGTCCGGAGTTTTTACCTTATCCAGTAGTTTGTCGCTCTCCAGACGTGCCAACTGTTCGGCTCGTAGCAGAAGAGACTCGGTGTGCAAATCGACACCGACCTCTTTGGACATTTCTTCAATGTTGAGAGCCCTGGCTAGACGCTCTAAGAACGTCATGAACTGCAAAGCAAAAAAAATAAGTTTGTACGTGAAACAATTTTTTATAACTTTATCATATAGAAGAAGTATTGGATCGTAAACATTTTCGAGATTGAGAATAAACTAAAGCTTGACGTTTCATGCGCTCCTGAATGTCCCTCTGTATGTATGTCTGTCTGTCCCTATGTATGTCTGTCTGTCCCTATGTATGTCTGTCTGTCCCTATGTATGTCTGTCCTCTATGTATGTCTGTCTGTCCCTATGTATGTCTGTCTGTCCCTATGTATGTCTGTCTGTCCCTATGTATGTCTGTCTGTCCCTCTGTATGTATGTCTGTCTGTCCCTCTGTATGTATGTCTGTCTGTCTGTCCCTATGTATGTATGTCTGTCTGTCTGTCCCTATGTATGTATGTCTGTCTGTCTGTCCCTATGTATGTATGTCTGTCTGTCCCTCTGTATGTATGTCTGTCTGTCCCTCTGTATGTATGTCTGTCTGTCCCTCTGTATGTATGTCTGTCTGTCCCTATGTATGTCTGTCTGTCCCTCTGTATGTATGTCTGTCTGTCCCTCTGTATCTATGTTTGTCTGTCCCTATGTATGTATGTATGTCTGTCTGTCCCTATGTATGTATGTCTGTCCCTATGTATGTATGTCTGTCCCTATGTATGTATGTCTGTCTGTCTGTCCCTATGTATGTCTGTCTGTCTGTCCCTATGTATGTCTGTCTGTCTGTCCCTATGTATGTCTGTCTGTCTGTCCCTATGTATGTATGTCTGTCCCTATGTATGTATGTATGTCTGTCTGTCTGTCCCTATGTATGTATGTATGTCTGTCTGTCTGTCCCTATGTATGTATGTCTGTCCCTCTGTATGTATGTTTGTCTGTCCCTATGTATGTATGTCTGTATGTCTGTCCCTATGTATGTATGTCTGTATGTCTGTCCCTATGTATGTATGTATGTCTGTCTGTCTGTCCCTCTGTATGTATATCTGTCTGTCCCTATGTATGTATGTCTGTCTGTCTGTCCCTCTGTATGTATATCTGTCTGTCCCTCTGTATGTATGTCTGTATCTCTGTATGTATGTCTGTCTGTCCCTCTGTATGTATGTCTGTCTGTCCCTCTGTATGTATGTCTGTCTGTCCCTCTGTATGTATGTCTGTCTGTCTGTCCCTCTGTATCTATGTATGTCTGTCCCTATGTATGTATGTATGTCTGTCTGTCCCTTTGTATGTATGCCTTTGTATCTGATATCTCGAGGTAAAATCGTGAATTTGATCCTAGTTCTAAAATAATTAAGAATAGCTTATTAACGACTATTTTTCGAAAATTATAAATTTAAAAAAATGGGCGTAGTGATTTTGATTACGATTTTATCGTAACATTTATTTTTATAACTTGAGTATTTAAAGTTTTCTTTTAAACCTCTTTATTATGTGACCCCACGACTATCAAACCAGCTTTACTCTAGAACCAACTCAACGCCAAATCCCTCGACTGTAAATTCTTCACTGAGAAATAATAAGCCCCAACTTAACAAATTATAATTTTTTCCGTCAGATCAGAAGTTGAATGGAAGTTGTATTAGTCCGAAATTAATAAACTAAATGGTAACGTGAAAATACTAATTTTTAAATTCACGTCATAATTCGTTTTAAACTTTTTAATATGTCAACACTTTGTTTATAAATATGTCTAAAAATAATTTTAAATACTAGGACACAGAATCCGAGGGCAAAAAAATCAACAAGCTATAGTATTTAGCGAATGTTAGAGCAGCTGCTCAAATGAGACTCTATTTGTACCGTAAAAGAAACCATGGAATATTTTTTTAAATATCTACGTCTGGAGCGATGCATGCATAATTTAGTAACTTATTTATTTTACCCATAGTAAAATAAGTTTCGTTATAATTTCATTCAAGTTATTAAGTTAGAACAACATTATTCTTATATTAAAATTCTTTATTTGAAAGTGAAGACTGCCGATGACAGATTGGGAGCTCGAATCCCGCTTGGGTGTACCAAGTGTGGTTTCCTAAATTGTTTTCCCATTATTTCTCTTCCCACAAATGCGGGTACACTTAATATAAATTAAACCCTACTCATTCTTAACAGATTAATGTAATTAATATATATGCGTATAAACAAAACGAGTAGTAAGACATGAAGCTAATAAAAAAGTGCTAGTGCTCTTATGCCAACGGTATAGTAAGTATTGTTTTGGTGCCCGCAAATTCGGGGGAGAGGAGGGGAGGGGGGCCGTACCGTGTTTTTATCCCTCCTAAGCCCGTCTCTTGTCATTTCTACGGCACTTAGGTCGTTCTCCAGCTTGTGAAGGCGAGATTCTAGAAGAGCTTTTTCTTCTTGAAGGTTCCTCGCTTGATGGCCGGCCTGGTCGGTCATGTCACTCTGTCGGTTCAGCTGCTGAGACAATACAGACACCTTCTCGCGGAGGTTGTCGATTTGCTGGAAATAGGGTAGATATTATGTTAACCGTTACGCATCGATTTCTATAGAGTCGAGACATAGGCCCTGAAGGAAAAGGAGATGAAAATATTTGGAGAGCTTTGAGAAGTGCTCTTGGAGAAGAACTGAAAGAATAAAATGGACAGATAGGGTGATTAATAAAGAAGTTCTAAGAAGAATCAATGAAAAGTTAGCTTATTCTACGAACAAAAAGGTGAAATGGAATCTCAATATCAGCCCTTGTCAGGGCCGACAATTATATATCTGAACAAATTGGCAATTCATTATGGCTACCTTCTGTCAAGCAATTCATTGCCTTGTTCTTACATCACACTCTACTTGCTATGCGCTGAAGGTTGATGAGTTGCCTACCCTCCAGGTGCATACAGCGCCAACTTTGACGCCTCGTGACATCACAATTTGGCGTCGCCAACCCCAAGTTCATAACGTGTAAATATTTGTCTTGTCACCCGCTATAACCTGTATCATTCTTTTACTCGGATATATGAATAAACCTGGATATAATTTACGTTAATCTGTTAATGAATATACTCTATTATGCCAGTGCTACCAGTTTAATAAAAAAAAAAGTGGTTGAGATATATAAATAATCGCCTTGGATTTTATATTTGAACAAAAATTACAAAGCATCAGAACTTATGCTAGGCTTTACTACAAACTCTGTGATTTTAACATGCAATGAAGTTGACTTGGGGGATTTTTTAACCTGGTTATGGTTCGTTTGTATTTAATATCATGACTGACTTCTACGTTTCATACTAAAAAGTCGTGAAGGATATTTTTTATTGTGTTCAATTTATATATTTAATAATGTATGGACCTATCTATATAGTCACACGATTGGTATTGGCACATTCCTCTCCAATATTCCTGATCCAATATTTTACAGGGTGCTTGGCGGAGTCTTTTTAAGTAAATGGGACCAGCCGAGATATTACGCGTGGACTAAGGCTAAACATAATTCTTTCTTTTATCCACGCATACCTAATTTAAGCTAACCATTAAGCAAATTCCTTCAATTTTTTTCCATAGCCTTTCATAACCTAGTCTAACCTTACTATCAGGTAACCTTTCGGTTTGGTAAATATAATCTAATCTAACCTAACGTATCATATCTTGAAAATTTAAAAATGACACCTGGACACGGGAATTGAACCCGGGACCTTTGGATTAATACGCCAATGCTCTAACCACTGAGATATTCAGGAATCACCCCGTGGCCAGGGTCAACTCCGAGTCGAAGGCGGCTGCGTTATCTAAAAGAAATCACACATTAGTATCCGATGATTTCCGCACGTCCATCATAGACTCTGCCTTAAAATATGGGTGACAAATGTTCCTGGGCTCGAGACGATTCCTGGATAGTTCAGTGGTTAGAGCATTGGTGTACTGAGCCAAAGGTCCCGGGTTCGATTCCCGTGCCCAGGTGTCATTTTTCAATTTTCAGAATATGATATCTTGATGGATAATTCCTAAATAAAAAAACACAAATAATAGCTTTGGCTATTTGATTCTTAACCTAACGTAGCTATCGTACGATGGAAACGCAAGTCGGGAGTAAACAAACACACGAGGTAGGATCAACAGGTGTTCTCACAACCGCGCCAAACATCCCTATGACCAGCCTGCTCCAAACGACCGGTGTATTTAAGTTAGAACAATCCCAGCTGACGCCAGACGTCCCTACGACCAGCCTGCTCCAAACGACCGGTGTATTTAAGTTAGAACAATCCCAGCTGGCGCCAGACGTCCCTACGACCAGCCTGCTCCAAACGGCAAGCGTATTTAAGTTAGAACAATTCCAGCTGGCGCCAAACGTCCCTACGACCAGCCTGCTCCAAACGACCAGTGTATTTCAGTTAGAATAATCCCAGCTGGCGCCAGAGATCCTGCGCGAACACAACTCACCGAGCTCTGGTCCTTGTTATCCTGCAGGACCTCCCTCAACCTCTCCCTGATGCTGGACTCAGTGGACTCCACGAAGCGGGCGGGAGAGCTCAACTGAATCGCGAGGGTCTCCAAAAGATGCCGTAGCTCATTCTGTACCCTCTGAAGTTTCTCGTCCCTAGTCTTCAGGTCCTCTGGCATACACGAAAACAACACGTGTTATAATGAATATGTATCTTTATTTTAATAGTAGTTTACTTACGACAAATGATAGAAAATATGACATTTTTCAAAATGGACTTTCGAAGATCGTGTTCAAAAGGGGTACCTAGGAATAGTTATTCATAATAAATAAGAATACGATTTTAGTTTTACTAGTTACAAATAATTTTAGGGTAGTTTACAAATAACGTTGTTTTTTTAATTTGAAATTTGTTAGTAATATTTGCGCGATTTGGTTTAAAGTTTATAAATCAAGTGTTTTTATTGTGTTGTTTTTTGTGATATATTTGATTTTACGATTAAAACATACTCTACGGCAATTTACTAAGAACCTAATTTTGAACATTTTCTTCGAAGCTATAATACACAATTAGAGAAAGTTAATTAGATTGTGTTGTACCATTAATTTTTCTTGAGATTTGAATAGCCCTCCCTGTATATATTTTTTTTAACATTCTGAGAAATTTTAAATTTGTTTAAAAAAATCCCAGAAAAGACTTAAGAGGTCAGATACCTTTGGCTTGGAAATGAACTTTAATACTTTCATTTATCCTGAATGTGGATTGTTCAAAGTAAAATCTTCTACTAAAAGCCACTTAAAATTTAATCAGTGCACTAAAGTGCTCATATTTTGTACTCATATGTGCACATATAATTATTTTTTGACGTGAGTTCCGAATTAAATTTCCCATGCCATTGGGTGAAAGCTCACACCTCTGAGCTGACATATGGTCGCCTCCTGAACGGCCACGCTGCCCGAGGTCGAAGAGAGACTCCTGTTGGCCAAGGTGAGCTTTTCTCTAAGTTCAGCGAGATCTCTCTCCAAAACTCTCTGCTGCATCTCAAGATTCTCCTTTTCCTACAACAACAACAACAGTGAAGATCACATTTAGAGACGTCTATCAGTACATGACATTCAAGGGATTATTGAAGCGTATTACACTCCTAATTACATCACCATATTGATGTGTCTCTAACTAGTGAGCCATCGGCCAAGAAAGAAAGATACCGGTATCTTATCTTCACAACAAGCCTGTGTTTTAAAGGTTTCTAAGGGAATCATCCAGGATATATCCCTACCTGTCTCAGTCTGTCCAACTCCAGCAAATGAGACGCCGCTTGTCTCTGTAAAGAGTCCCTATCAGACAGTGCTCTGTCCAGAGCATCCTTGCAATTCCTCAGCTCTACCTCCACAGAAGACAAGGTCTCGCAGATGTTGCCGGACTTTGACCGCAGGCGACTCGTCTCCTGAAACATGTCGTAATTACCGTCCGATTAGGAAAGAAGAAGAAGTTGACTCTTCTTAAATGTCTGTTAAGTAAAAATTAACGTTAAAAAAATATTATTAGGGGTTTGTTTTGTGACAGCTCTATTCCTTTTGTCAGTGAACCAAGACAACCAATGCACCCTGTTCTCTGCCTCCTCCTTTAGCTCACATAGTTTTCTTCTTTATTTCAATTCATCAAATATTTGAATCCTTCTCCCTAAGCTCTTCTTTCCCTCAACCTTTCCTTCTATGACGTCGTGCAGACCTAAGGACGTGCCTGATCCACTTTGCTTTGTACCGAAGGAACACATCGAATGTGATGACTAGAAAATAAGCTTATTAAATCATTTAATCTCTAAATCAACAGAAACGCCTGGGTAGCTCTAATTAGGTGACCTGGTGGTCTAGGGGCAAGGTGTCGGACTTGTGCTGAGGGTCCGGGGTTCAATCCCCGGTCCCGGCAAAGATTTATCTGATTACCAAACCCTTCCTTCACCTCTGACAAGACATCTTGTGAATGTGAGGAATGCCAGGTCTCCACCGTGGTTCGGATTCCACGTTAAACTGTAGGTCCTCCATTTCATCTCACAATCACACTACCATTACACATTAGCGTAAGTGCATATAGCCCTAACGTGTAGTAAGACACGGTGCTAATAATAATAATAATAGTTCTAATTTTAATGGTTGGTCGTTGTCAAGTTTGAATGTAACTCATACCACAATCCATGTTATAAATTCTAATAGCCACATTTAGAGAAAGTTATTTTGATTAATCATTTCTAAAACACCATTCAAAAAGGTTTTATTTATCTAAAGGTGGGACAAAAGAGAGCGGGAATTAAGGTGCGTAATTTTGCAGTTTTTCAATTAAAATATTGTTTTTCAAAATAAATACTATTGCTCTAGTTGTCTAGTAGATCCATTTGGTTTAATTTTATACAGATACTAAACTGGATAGTTATTGAATATTGGGTGACCTGGTGGTCTAGGAGTAAGGTGTCAGACTTCTATGCTGGCGGCCGGGGTTCGATCCCCGGTCCCGGCAAAGATTTATCTGATTACCAAACCCTTCCTTCACCTCTGACAAGACATCTTGTGAATGTGAGGAATGCCAGGTCTCCACCGTGGTTCGGATTCCACGTTAAACTGTAGGTCCTCCATTTCATCTCACAATCACACTACCATTACACATTAGCGTAAGTGC
>CABFOW010001382.1:35937-50163 GCA_902141385.1 Timema californicum | reverse complement strand
CTGGTTTATCATGGCTCCCACGAGGTGGTGATTGTGACAACTACCTAGTTTATCATGGCTCCCACGAGGTGGTGATTGTGACAACTATCTGGTTTATCATGGCTCCCACGAGGTGGTGATTGTGACAAATACCTAGTTTATCATGGCTCCCACGAGGTGGTGATTATGACAACTATCTGGTTTATCACGGCTCCCACGAGGTGGTGATTGTGACAACTACCTACTTTATCATGGCTCCCACGAGGTGGTGATTGTGACAACTATCTAGTCTACCCTGGCTCACACAGCAGTAGTGACTGTGACAACTACCTAGTCTACCCTGGCTCACACAGCAGTATCGACTGTGACAATTCCGGCTCTTAATCTCCACTAACTTCAAGCCGCACCTGTACAAGTTCGGAAGCTTTGTGGACCAGTCCTTCAGGTGAACAAACCATGGCCTCACTGTACTCCGCCCCTAAAGCAGAGGACAGCCTTCTCACCAAATCCTCCATGGCTTTCCGATGATTCTCCTTCTGAACTTCTTCAGAGTGACACTCCAGCTCCAACGTACGGACCTGCAAGGCGATATGAACACTTAATCAGGAGAATAGGAGCGCTTTGACCCGCCACGGTGGCGTAGTTAGCTAACGCTATAGTTTCGTGTTGAGCTAGACTGCAGAGGATGAGAAGATCAAGGTTCAAATATCGCTCGGATGAACTGGGGGATGGGGGGGTTCCCCCTCAATGGTTTTACACTCTCCTTCCACGCAAATGTGGATTCACTTCCTCTACAATCAACCTTTCCAACTCCTAACCCATTAGTGTAATTAGTATGTAAAGTCTGTTCACGGTAGGAATTGACTTCTGAAAGGCCTTTTTCCCTACCAGAAATCTATTATATAGTAGGATATTGTTAGGAAAAAGGACCTTTCATAGAGTAATTCCTACCGTGAATGGACTATAAGTATATAATTCTAATGGGTAGTAAAGCGTGGTGCTAAATAAAAACGAAAAAAAGGAGTGCTTTGTTTTATAGTTTGTAGTTCCAAGAGTAAGTGAGTTTGCGCGATCTCTAATAAATTGGTTATTTTCCTAAATTTTATGTGCAACTATCATTTTATAATAACGGCAACGAATGGTTTTATTTAAAAAAAATAGTGTTGCTTACTTAAATAAAACTATGTTGCAAACATAAAATAAGAAACTAGTTTAGGACAAGCTCTGTTGTGTATTATTAACAGCTACATTAAGGTGGAAGTTTAGGGGACACGATAAAAGGTAAATGTGTTTGCAGTTTTTATAGCAAAACCTTTCTTTGGCCAAGATAGATAAAATATTGCTTCGGTATAAATATAGGGTTTAAATTTCTTCACATAGTGATATAAATAGATGTTGATTATCTGTCATGATCATAGTGACATTAGATGAGAAACTTTTTAAATTAAGAGAAAAAGTTGTCAGCACATTTTAGGACACCGTTGACAGATATTCGAGGACTGTTGAGGTCACTTTGCGAAGAAAATTAAACTTTTTATGATTCCACTGGAGATATATGTTTGATTCATTTTGATCAAAAAAAAATGTTGATATAAGAACTTTGAAAACACTGACCCTTTCTCGCGTCTCCTACATTCCCACCTTAAGTTAAAAGCGTTCGTGAATCCACTAAGCAAATAATAAAACATGTTCCTTTAAGTGTTCAATCCATATGCAAAACTATATCTCTTTACTTTATTTTATCAATTCATATCTACATAATATCTAGGGAGAAGTCTATAATTTAATCGGGTGGCCTGGTGGTAAGGTGTCCGACCTCTCTGCTGGGGTCCGGGGTTCAATCCTCGGTCCCGGCACAGATTCATCTGATTACCAAACCCTTCCTTCACCTCTGACAAGACGTGTATTAATCACAACTTGTGAATGTGGGGAATGCCAGGCCTCCACCGTGGTTCGGATTTCACGTTAAACTGTAGGTCCTCCATTTCATCTCACAATCACCCTACCATTACACATTAGCGTAAGTGCGTATAGCCCGAACGGGTAGTAAGACGCGGTGCTAATAATAATAATAATAATAATAATAATAAAATTTAATTGAATGTACAAGTTGATTAAAATTAGAAATAATGCTAGAAATGTACAATTTTTTTAAAATAAATGTGTCGTGAATAGTTTTTTTTTAAAGTACATTTATTTTAAAGCATGGAAATATATAGTTTTGCATTTCGACCATTCACACTTCTCTATTCTAAATATATGTCTTTTGAACACACCTTATCGCGTAGCTTCAGTCCACGAGTTCAACAAATAAACAAATACATATAAATACAGCTAAAGTATAAATATTACATATGAATGTATATACACATACACGCCCATGACATCTATGTTTTCATCTGGAAATAAGTTTTCGATATGAATATGTTTTGATTCTTACGTTGTGGTGAAAAATTAATAACACAATCCAAACGAATATTGTTTATTGTATACCCTCACAATTATATTTAATTAAATATATTAGAATTAATACTTTTCTTATTAAGTCGTTTGTCACTTATTTATTTGTAATAAATGCTACGTATTTACTTTCCATCTCAGAAAACATCCTCGATTAGTCAGTAATCAATAGATTTCAATATTAAAATAAACTTAAATCTAAATCATTCACAAACACAGAATATCAACCACGGATACAGGTGTTAACTAACACCCAATAAACATATTTCCGATTACGCGTCTTAAGTCTAGTACGCACTCTGACACATTGTTTACAAACAATTTGGAAGCGATTAGGAAACATTGAGAATCAGTTTGCAAACAGTTTGGAAACAAATAGTCGTGTTTTTCCAAGAAGGAAACCTGTTTTTAATAATCCATTTCAAATGGGTTACAAGAAACAGTTTGCGTGTCAGGACGTGTTTGCCGACATTGTCGACAACGAACAACGTGGACCAGTTTGCTTATGCTGTTCCCAGAGATCACATCAGTTCATGGTTTGTCTTTCGTCATGTCGTGATCAACCGAAAAGACAAAGGAACTTATAGAGATATTCCATACAGAAATATTGTTGTGGGATGTGACCTCGGTGGACTATAAAAATAGCGTACAAATACGGGATGTTTATAATGAAATATATTCTGAAAATTGAAAAATGACACCTGGACACGGGAATCGAACCCGGGACCTTCGGCTTAGTACGCCCGGGTTCGATTCCCGTGTCCAGGTGTCATTTTTCAATTTTCAGAATATGATATCTATGAGGAACTATCCACACTAAAATGCATTAACAATAGTTTCGGCTATTTGTTTCATTATAATGAAATAGTTAAAAAGTACTCAGTTGGTCCGAATGGATTGGGAAAAAGAAGTTAAAGGCCCTTCGTGTGTGATTTTAAATAAGGAAACAAAGTTTCATCATTGTAGTATGGAAGCGAAACAATTTATTGTAACTTTTTACAATGCTTGCCAAACTTTTGCAAACTGTTTATATATACGAGAAACAGTTTACAAACTGTTGTCAAACATGGGAAACGGTTTATGATCAAAGTTGGCAAACAAAATTTCCATGTGCGTACTAGGCTTTACATATTCAATATCTGGATCACTTTCTCGTCTCCTCGTTGGCTGATCAGTCTGTCATGGTGTCTACTAAACTTGACCAATGAAATCCCCAACCTTTTCCCTAATTTCCCCTGATCATTTCCTAAAATTCCCCGACTAAAAAAGTATGTCACATCCTTCTAACTCGTCGCCCCCTCCCTCCACCCTCGTTTTTCTATTAATCTGTTTTTTAAATAATAATAATAATAACCATAATAAGTATTAAAATTTGAATTAAAATTGTTTACTAGGAATTAAAAATACACAGCTACAAACAAAATAATGACATTATAATTTACTGATTATTGTATTTCATATTTTGAGTAAAATATCATTTTCCCGGATTTTTGTTGTGATTTACCAAATTCCCGACTTATTCCCGTTTTTTCCCAATCACTTCAAATTCCCGGCTAATTCCCGTTTTCCCTGATTTTCCCGTATGGTAGACACCCTGGTCTGTTTTAGTATTACGTAAAGCAACGAGAGTAAGAAGTTAAAATTATCTCGAGATTATGAGTTAATTAATATGGGATAAATATTGTTTATTGGTCATGGATGATATTTTTGGGAGTATTCTGACTATATTTAGTATATTTTGAGTAGTACAGCTTTAATTATTATTGAAAACAATACGTTTGAACCCAAAAAAGTCTCAATCAAACTGTATTGTTTGTATATTAAGTAAATAAATAGAACTAGCATTTTCTTGAAGTACTGTAATAGGATTTGAATATCTGCTCAGATAGTTTGTTTTTTTATCATAGTATAATCATATCTTTAGAAGTTTTATGAATATCTTGGTGTAAAAATGTACGTAGTTAATTCCTCCCAAAAAAAATTATACAGACGGCATTAACAATGTATTCCTTACTTATAACTACTTCTTACTGTACATGGATGTTATCGAGAGAATGAAAAAGTATCCACTTACTTTTTTCTCTAGTGTCTTGACCTTTTCTTCCTGGTAATGGTTCTCTCTCTGCAAGGTCTGCAGGGCCATCTCGGCTCGTCCTTGGGACGAGCTAAGTGTCCTTTCCTTGTCCTCCAGTTCCTATAAAAAAAAAGAACAACATGAATGTTTAGTAACGTTCATTTAATATAACCTTCTTGATATTACTTTGATATTAATGCTTAAAGATTAATAATAGATTTTCTGAATAGTTGGAATTGGATAGGAGTGACAAATAACTATGTATATGTATAAATATATCACTCCCACCCAATTATTTTCGTAAAATGAAAACATAAAAATTGAATCAAATAAAGTATATTTTTATTGATAAAAAACCTCAGTTATAATGAACTGTGAGAAACAGTGATAATAAATGATTAATATTTTAAAGTTGAAGACAACATAACGTGTTAAAAGGCTAAATGTCTACTTGGTGTTACATGGGGTGGGGGAGGGGAGGTTAAAAAAAGGGTAAGAAAAAAGTGTTACGTGGTTTATGGTTGCTCCCTTAAGTACTGTGTTGATATAATCATTTGGTTTGGAAAGTGAACGTTAAATACCTCAAATAGTAAAAAAAACCTTGCACACATCGTCTCCTCTCATACCATGCCATCTTCTCTCGGTTAATCAAACCAAACTTCTGCCCCAATTAGTTTGGGTTAACGAGGCTTTACTGTTCAGAACAGTTAACAATAATTGCACTGTTATACATATGGCTTTAATTTATAATCCATTAGGTATTCCCATTTATTCCAAAATGAGGGATTAAAACTGTTTAAGGTAAACCATTAGTTTAGGGAGCAAATTATCTTATTTTTTAATGTTCTCACCTGGATCCTTTTCCTGAGAGAGGCGATTATCGCATTTTGTCTGGCACTTTGTTCTTTAAGCTGTTCGGTTTCCACTTGTAGTTCCAAGGATTTCTGTTCGCGACTACGCAACTGTCCTTTCATATCTTGCAGCTGAATATATTTAGAGACACAAATTACTCTTCCCACTCCCAATTAGAACAATATTTTCAAAACAAAGCAACAACCATTTTAAAAACTAAATCATGCAAATAAACTAACCAGAACTCGGTCTATATTAATGAAATTATATCAACTTTAGGGATGTATTGGTCGAATATGTCACACAAACTGAGACGTTAATGGCCGAATGAACCTTATAAATGTTTATTTCTTCCCTGACACTAATGGAATATAGGGGAGGAAGGTATAATTTTAAAAGGACGTACCCACATTTTCGTGTATGGAGATTATGAAACCATTTAGTAAATAGTCTCAGCACACCCAACCGGGATTAGAACTCCCAATATCCCCGTCACTGGAAATCCTAATACAACACGAAAATGACGTGCCATATCATAAAACCACAAATGAAGGTGTTTGTGCAAAAACATTATAGCCCTCACAGATTTAGAGGAGATATTTTCACTATTCAAACGTCTATAAAATCTGTAAATCTATCTATAAAAAATAATAAAAATATTCGTTGATATTATCTATCGTCTAGGTCTTTAAAACAACTTTTAATTCAACAGTTAAACTACCAGAAATCCGTGCTAAAACAATTTTTCATAAAATGAGGGTTATCATGTTTTTGCCCCGACCCCCTCAAATGTGGGTTATATTTTTACTAAACTTACCCAATGACGCAAATAACTTTAATAAGGACTTGAAACATTTGGGTTAGAAACATAGCATAGAGCACTTAAGGTGGGGGTGTAAGGAGCAAGAGTAAAGGACATTATTTTTACATTTGTCAAAACAACGCTTTATTTGGTGAAAATAAATCAAATATTGCTCCAGTAGAAACATATAGTTTAATTGGCTTCACAAAGCTAGATCAACCGTTGTTGAATGTCTGTCAAGGGTGTCCTAGCATTTAATAACAACTTTTTCTCTTCATTTAAAAAGTTTGTCATCTACTGCTGCTATGCTCATGACAGATATTCAAGAACTGTTGATACACCATGTAAAGAAAATTCTACTGGAAATATTTTATTTATTTTGGAAAAAAAAAAGTTTAGCTTTTTTTTTTTTTTAAACCAGCCTTTTCTTGCGTCCTCTACACTCCTATAGTAAGGGTAAACTGAGTATACAAATAACGTGTAAGTTTTACAGACGAGGACCTGCAGGACAAACAAAGTGTACATTTCTGGGTGAGCCGCTAAAATTAACATACAATGAGTGAACCAATCACACGGTAACCTGGTAGTCTAGGGGTAAGGTATCGGGACTTCTATGCTGGAGGTCCGGGGTTCAATTCCTCGGTCGCGGCACAGATTTATCTGATTACCAAACCCTTCCTTCACCTCTGACAAGACATCTTGTGAATGTGTGGAATGCTAGGCCTTCACCGTGGTTCGGATTCCACGTTAAACTGTAGGTCCTCCATTTGATATCACAATCACACTTCCATTACACATTAGCGTAAGAGCATATAGTCTAAACGGGTAGTAAGACGCGGTGCTAATAATAATTACCTCTTGAAGAAGCCTGTCTCTCTTGTACTGTAGGGCAGCAAGCTCACTCCGGAGTGACGTCGCCATGTCGTGCGACATATCCTCTTCCTGGTCCACCTGATACAATCAGGAGAAAATTATCTTATTGCAGGAAGGACGAGAATAACTTTTAACATAATGTTGGAACATTTGAATAATGGCTTTGGGAACTTTTTTTAATTGCTTTTAATTAGAGGTCCGGGGCTCAATCAGTCCCGACACAGATTTATCTGATCTCTAAACCCTTCCTTAATCTCTGACAATACGTTTATTAATCACAACTTGTAGATGTGGGGAATGCCAGGCCTCCACTGTGGTTCGGATCCCGCGTTAAACTGTAGGTCCTTCATTTCATCTCACAATCACCCAACCATCACACATTAGCGTAAGTGCGTATGACCCGAACGGGTAGTAAGACGTGGTGCTAATAATAATAATAATAATAATAATAATAATAATAATAATACTATTTAGTTAGAGGTCTTGAGTTAAAAAAAAAAGATAACGTAGTTCTTTCATTTGAGTTTAAATGTTCCGTTGTGGATACGTTAACTTTTTTTCGATTAGTTAAAATTAGCTTTTTCTAGCGTTCTAGTTCAATGAACAGTAGTTTTAACTTCTATTATAACGTTAAGACTGATTATTATAACGCTTATAAAAATATTAATATTTTTTAATGGAATGCAGGGGTTGATGTGTCTTAGTCACTTAAATTTAAAATCGTGCTTATTGTTTATTGCTAACGATTATTTTTGTATTTTATACTGTGGTCAAATTCAGTGAATATCCGTAAAAGGGATGTGCTCACCAAAAAATTACATTTACCTAGTTAACTAACTAAAACTTAGATTTATTTAAAACATGAATAAGTATGGGCTTTGGCTATTTATTAAATTAAAAAATAGACGATTAAAAACGCTTTTAGTCTCTTTTGAGTTAATTTTTCCTTTTATTCTCTCACTCACACAATACAATATTAGATCTGTATCACGGAGGGATTTGTGTTAACAAACTTATTTTAAACGTTTATTGATTAACTAACACACAGTTAAACATTTGAAGCAATTATTTGGTTCCACGCCATTTCATTGGCCGGCCTGTAGCTGACGTCACAATTGTGTTCGTGCCTTAGAGGCTCTCAAAAAGTAACTGGTACAGTAATAGAATCACATTCAATGCGAACACAATTCCAAATCCAAATATTGGAAAGATGTAGCATTTTTTTTTAACCTAAGATTCTTATTTACAATGATTTTAACGCATTAATTTCACTTTCCTTTAATTTAACTTTTTAGCCTTTTCTTTCTTATAATCTTTATTATCAATCACTATCTAAGTCTTTAGTTTTAATTTTAAAATATGTTGTATCTTTCTTTAACTCACACTAAAANGGGTCACAACGCACAATTAATAAATGAAAGGGCTTAAAGTTTAAAACAGCTAGGTGGTGAGAAAAATACTATTTTGGTGGCCAAATGGTCTAAGGCTTCACTCTCGCAATATAATGCCTATGGCAGATTGGGGCTCAAATCTTAGTATGGTGTACTGAAGGTGGTTTTACCTAAATAACTCATCAGCGTAATTAGTACATATGCATCTAACCTTTACAGGTTGTAAGACGCGGTTCTAAAAATAAATATTGTCAAAAAAAACACTTTTTTTTCTATAAAAACTGCAAAAATGTTGACATTATCTTGCGTTCCTTTACACTCCCCTCACCCCACCCCCACATAAACAAAGAAAATTTAAAAACAACACAATGTTTAGTTATACTCGACTGATGAAGTATAGCAAGAACGTGGTAACAAGACCAGCATCTGACAGTACAAAAGCTATTAAAACTACCTTTATATGTTCATAAGTCAACTCATGCGATCTTCAGATATACATTATTTATATTGGATATGCATTATTTATGGCTATAAAATTATACGAATAATATAGTCAAATGTAATCACTGTCGACAGTAAAAAAGTTTTGCTATTTCTATTCTGTCCCTTTTTTTCCTAAACCACGTTCTTATTTATTTTATTATAGGTATACCTTTTAAAAAGGTTCGTTACTCGGTGCGTGGTACGAGATGCTACGATATTGTTGGAATGTGCGTGTCTTCAAGGTTATATCCATTTTTTTAAATAGGCATTGCGTACGGAATCTTCTTAACTTTGCTTTATGGATCAAGCTAGCGGCAAAGAAATGGCCTTTTGATCGAGGTGGTAGCTGGCTAATTGATCTATTATTCAAAATGAGATTTTTAGAAACCGTTTATATCCATGCGAACATTTACTTTATTTATTTTGTAAGCCTGTTGTCAGAACAAATCGATGTCATACGGATTAGTTACTACGGGTTATTAGTTTTTATTAAATGTTCATGTATATTTATTTTTCTAATATCTCTTGAGTTCGATATAAATATTTATATTTTAATGATTTATTAATCAAATATAATTCTAATTATTCATTCCAGTCTAGTTTCAGGACACTTGTTCTGTATCACTATAAGATTAAACTACACGTTGTGTTCGTATTTGGTCGCCCTCCGGAAGGGCTGACCACCGCCATCTTCAACTTCCGGTGTCAAAAGAGTTCGCACGAACGCCGCCAAGAGAACCCGCCTGTTCCTGGTGGTCCTTAAACTGATCTCTTTGGGGGAACCCCCCAATACCGCACACAGGAACTGGGTCAGCCGCCACGTGGTCACGGTTCTGCCCCTCACCTGGTGGTACGAGGAGGGTGGGGGAGAGAAACAACCCCATCAACCCCTTCCTGAAGGGGGTTTCAGAGTTAGTTGGGGGGGGAAAATGTATGATAAATGGCATTGGCAAGGTCATTTTGTTCGTGTTTTCTGGTTGATTCCGTGTGGGGGTCGACACAGATGTTTACGATAAGTATAATTTTTACACCTAGCGATAGATTCCACTCCCCCCCCCCTTTACCCCCAACCATTCAGGGGTTAATTGTTTAAATGAGTGTAGACCGGTTGAGTTGTAATAGGCATTAGTGAGTTTGAGCCTGATCCGAGAGATCTTGGTTTGATTTTGGGTTGGATGCTTTAGACTTTAGAGGAGCTATTTCACGATGTTTTATTAATGCTATATTTCCAGGCGAATGCTGTTTTTAAAATAACTTATAGACAGAACACTATTAATTAGGCGACACTATTGCATTAAAGCATATTACTACTAGAAGTACTAGTAGTAGCACAATCCAGGAATTTAACATTTAGGGGCCATACTTTTAAAATACCTCTTTTGTACAAGAACAATCTCTTATGATCGTCTTTAACCCCACGGATTTTATAATGTCTTATCAGTCATAGATTAGGCTAAATTTATTAGGTATAAATATTCAAACTTACTTTGTTTAGTTTTAAAAAAATATTGTACTGTAAAACATAATAGCTCATATTGTTTCTCTTAAATCATTATTTTTGACATTTTAATTTAAAAAATAACTCTTCAGTTATTCAAGATCAATTAATTTAAAAACTAAAATCAACGAATCGTACTAGGGGATACCACGTTCTTTGACTCGCTTATTTTGATAATAATGTATAGATGTATTCTTCTCATGAAGATATTTTAATAAAATTTTATTTAATTCAAATGAAAAACTTATAATGATAGTCTACACGTACACATTAAAAATATATATTAATATTAACGTAATATATATAGTAGGGCTTTATTTACAAGAAATACTATTATTATTATTCTAAATGTCTCTTTTTTAGAATTTTATTTATATGACAAATTTCCTTACTTAATAGATAATAAATTAATTTTAAAAACAAGGGGGCGAAAGAGAAAAAACCCTTTATCGGTTGTTTTTGATCACCCTTTCGAATCTGCCGCCATAGAAAACTGGCTACCCTTCCCCCTACACCCCAAACACCCACCTTTGTAGTCAGACCTGAATATTTATCAATTTCAGCTTCAATAATAAATAGTCAGAAAAATATGCCCGTGAAAATTATTTACACCCACTTGGGTGACCGCATGGTCTAACGCGCTAACACCGCAGTAGACTAGACTGCCAATGACGGGGAGATCAAGGTTCAGATATAGGTCGGGTGTATTGAGGTTTTTTTTATTAATGGTTTTCCACTCTCCTTTCATGCAAATGCGGGACTTTTCCTCTAAATATAGTTTTCCTAATCCCTAAAACCATTAGCGTAATTAGTTAATAAGCGTGTAACCTAAATGGGTAGTAAGACGTGATGCTAAAAAAATATGTATATATTGAAAGCCAAAATACACATTTTACGCTCAACATTTTTATTTTTATTATTATTTCTATACATTACAGGATAAAACATTGTGTTAATTGAATAACATCACATTGTAAATACTCATATTACCGTAATTCATCAGTTTTAGCCTAAATTTGTACATTATTTTTACAATATAACACTTTTATGTAATTTGTAGTGTCTAAAGTTGTATAGCTTTCCATGATGTAATAGTTTTCAACATAATTTAAAATAAAAAAATCTAGGTTTAATTCGGCTTTGGGAATAATTTATATAATATGTGATTTAACTTTGCTTCGAATCTTAAGACTTAGACTCCATACTGCCTTAATGCATTGAAAAAATACGAGATATTCAAAAAGATATATCAGTTATATGCAAACACATTAAAAGTGTCACTAAAATTCCCAATTTAGGGGGTGGCGGGAGGAGTATATAAATAAAGGCGTCTATAAATTATATGTTACAAAGTTCATCCTATATATTTAATTTTTTGGTGCGCCACTGATTCTGAGTGAAGAAAGTGCTCGCCGCTTAAAATCACATCGCCCTGTCTATGTTTGAGTGATCCGCCCGAACAAAAAACACGCAACACTGCGCAGACTACGTGGGTTTGAACACGGCCTTGCTTGAGTCCCTGTCCCATTTGATCCAACTAACCACGTGACAATCCCTCCCTCCCCTCACCGAGGTATGACGGTGTTACTGACATTGTGCTCGTGTGAACACGGCCTCACTCGAGCCCCTATCCCAACCGATCCAACTAACCACGTGACAATCCCCCCCTCCCCTCACCAAGGTATGACGGTGTTACTGACATTGTGCTCGTGTGAACACGGCCTCACTCGAGTCCCTGTTCCATCCGATCCAACTAACCACGTGACAATCCCTCCCTCCCCTCACCGAGGTATGACGGTGATACTGACATTGTGCTCGTGTGAACACGGCCTCACTCGAGCCCCTGTCCCATCCGACTCCAACTAACCACGTGACAATCCCTCCCTCCCCTCACCGAGGTATGACGGTGCTACTGACATTGTGCTCGTGTGAACACGGCCTCACTCGAGCCCTTGTTCCATCCGATCCAACTAACCACGTGACAATCCCTCCCCCCCTCCCCTCACCAAGGTATGACAGTGATACTGACATTGTGCTTGTGTGAACATGGCCTTACTCAAGCCCCTGTCCCATCCGATCCAACTTAACCACGTGACAATCCCTCCCTCCCCTCACCGAGGTATGACAGTGATACTGACATTGTGCTCGTGTGAACACGGCCTCACTCGAGCCCTTGTCCCATCCGACTCCAACTAACCACGTGACAATCCCTCCCTCCCCTCACCGTGGTATGACGGTGATACTGACATTGTGCTCGTGTGAACACGGCCCCAGAGAAAGTTCCTATTGCGAGGTGCTGACAAGTGAATGACTGGGGGTCCTAATATCGACCTTGGGGTGATGTACTGGCAAGGTACTGCTTGGCACGAGGAGAGAGAAGGTGAGGGGAAGAGTCTGTAAACATACTTGACGCACCTACATCAAGCGTGAACACGCATCGCGACGCATCAATAGCACCTTAACAAGATTCAGACCCTTAAACTAATAACGATTGAGGGAGCCTACATTTGATCCCGGTGTGTATTATATAATATTTATTTGACATTGCATCTTACTACCCATCCGGACTAGTCACATATTAACACTGTCGGGGCTCACTCAGGTGAACATGTGGACTGAATGTCAAGCTCATCTAGTCTGGGTTTTAAGGTGACTGTCAGGTCGGGGTTCGAATCCCTGACGGTGTAAAGGTTTTTTCCCCATCTAAACGTTTTCCCACTCTCTCTCTCTTTGCGTAGAAATGGATGTTTATTTATTCAAAGTATATCTTCCTCCCCTCTACTCTATTAGTATGAATACATGCGTACTACCCGCACGGGTAATAAAACAAGGTGCCCAAAAATAAACACTGTTGGGTTAGGGACGAGGAAGATAAAATTTAGAAGAAATATAACCAACTCTTCGTGGAGGATGGATTGGAAAAAACATCTTATTACCCCTGATCGAGATTCGAACCCGGACTTCCTATCATCGTAGAACAAGATCAGATGAGACGGATTCCTTGGTCCACATATCCACAATGTTTACCATTCATTGATATTATGGCTGCAGTTACTGTATTTAAAAAAATATTAACCACGTTGTTGTCAGAATGGTCTAAAAGCATCACTTTCACAATAGACTGGACTGTCCATGATGGGGAGATCGGGGTTCATAACCTGGTTAGGTGTACTGACAAGGTTTATAGTAAATCATATTCTATAATTTTGTTTTTGCAGCGCGTCTTACTATTCATTCGGACTATGCACATTTTAATCACGCCGGTGAGTAAGGGACGAGAAATATATAATTTAGAGGAAATGTAGCCGCATTTGAGTGAATTATAATTTAGGGGGAAAAACCTTCTGTGCATCCGGATGTAATTCGAACCCTGACGCCCCCCCCCCCCCTAACCCCGACACTAAAACTAGACCAGAAGACCCCGACGTTTATTCCGCAAGCACACCGATGTATTTTTATTTATTTAGCACCACGTTTTACTACCCGTTCGGGTTATATGCACACCGATGTAGGTCTATGTATTTAAAATCATTAATGTATATTTTTAAAATTTTGATTTTTTTTTCCCCCCGTAGTTGCTCCTGTGGGTTAGTGAAATACTCAAACCAGTATTTATTAAATTATATAAAAACAAATTTCCAACAATCAAGTATTTAAAGTAAAAATAATTTTTATCAGAGTATAAAATTGTTCTAAGTGTGTTTTGTTATCCAAAATTATATATATACACAAAAAATAAAAGTTAAGTTTTAGTATATATATATATATATATATAATATATATATACATAATATATTATAATATATATATATAT
>CABFOW010001382.1:0-16537 GCA_902141385.1 Timema californicum | reverse complement strand
TCTAGTCCAATATTTATTGTTTAAATTACATGTTTTACAATTGGCGCAACAACGTGGGACTAGTTCTCAACCGCAGATGACAATACGGGTAGTACTTTTACAATTGGCGTACTCAACGAGGGGCAGTATTCAAGGCTTTTACAAATGGCGTTCCAATGTGGGGCATCCAGTATCTGTATTTTACAAATGGCGTTCCAACGAGGGGCCTCCAGATTCAGTCTTTTACAATTGGCGCCCAATGTGGGGCATCCACCTTCAGTACTT
Source organism: Timema californicum (assembly GCA_902141385.1). Classification (NCBI taxonomy): domain Eukaryota; kingdom Metazoa; phylum Arthropoda; class Insecta; order Phasmatodea; family Timematidae; genus Timema; species Timema californicum. The sequence goes on along the minus strand of CABFOW010001382.1, from coordinate 16,273 downwards.
TACAACCAGTACTTAATTGTGTTACGGTATTCTCCATTATTGTATTGTTCAGTTGCCGGCCGGCCAATTTGACGTGAGCGCTTTAAGCGTCTGACCCATGTAAACTAATAGTGTCCACATTTTTTAATTTCCATACGCTATGATATAAGTATGGCATAAGGTGTGGTAAAATGTGATAGAAATAACCATTTTACTATCACACCATAGCCAGCAAATGATAATAAAAGAGAAACAATTTAAAGTTGACCACATTATACAAAGAAGATGCCTCTTGATATAAAGGTCAGCATTCCTGGCTACTAGTCTAAAAGTTTCGGGGTTCAATTCTTGGTTTTATTAAATTCCCTTCTGCACACATGTGAGAGCCAGTGCACACATATACTATTAATATAGTTTAAAGGTATAGTATATACTATTGCAAGATACTAATGAATATTTACTATCAACTATTGACTATTAATAGATAGGCCTAATTGAGAATGATTCAATAGAAACATGAATACAATATTATGAAATTCTTATAAGTGTTAATACAAAAAAACAGGTCAATAGCTTGTTTAAGCTTTCATACACAGTGACTTAAACAGTTTATGTTAAAAAAATATTAACATTTTTGATAAGTGTATGTTAGTGTGTAGGCTACAAGGAACTTTAACAGTAGTGTGTTGTAGTGTATTACTAGGGTAAGAAGCGCTTGTTGGAACTGTTGACTGTCCATGGAAAATGTATTTCCGTTGATACCTGGCCAATGTGTTCTACCAAATGTTAAGAAATAAGAACAATTCACTTGCACAGTTTTTATTAACTTTGCTTACCCTGGCGACAAGCTCCAACACGACACTAATCTTTAACTAGCCAATCTAATAGATTATGATGAAAGGAATGCAGAAAACACTACAGTGCATCAAATTGTGGTTGAAAATAAGGCCTTCCAAATCAATCGGTTCTGGCAATCACATATATTTGTGCAAATGTGGCTTGTTTTAACCAGGGTTGTGGAGTCGATATGCCAAGACTCGGACTCCTATATTTTCTACTGTCCGACTCCTTCATAAATGGCTAATATAGCCTATATTAATAAGTAATAAATTTACTGATCCCCAGTAAAATGCTTCGATACAGATGACTTCATGGAAAGTTTCTTTGACAATGTTAATTTATATTTTAATAAATTTATAACAAAAATTAGAAATAATGATCCTAAAAATAAAATTATATATTTGTCATATAATATTATAAGTTTTTATTTTGAAGTTAGAGTTGCTATGTTTTTACTAACTCAAACTCTACCTAAAACTGCTTCGAACTCCATGACTCTGACTCAACTGACCTGTTTTTAACATAAGGACTTTCAATCTGCAGATCCTTTAAATTTTCAAATCAATATTATTTTGTATTTAACTATATTACTTAGGCCTAGTCATTAAAATGACTCAAGGAAAAACATATTAGAGTATAAATTAAATTTAAATCTAAGGTTATGCTTAACCTTTGAAGTTATTCTTAAGGGGTTAAGTATGTGTCTTTTCAATAATTATTACTGATTGTTTTCTAGGAAAAATATGGACTTTTAGATATACAGCTTCATTACAGGGTGCCCACCCTGCATTACTAATCCTTACAAACATGTAAGCTAATTAACTTAATTGATTAAATAAATAGAAAAGTTAAATTTGTTAGTTATAATTATAGCCACATTTACATATCCTGTTCTTTAAATTGAATGACAACAAGACACGGGAATCAAACCCGGAACCTTTGACTTAGTATGCCAATGCTCTATCCACTGAGCTATCCAGGAGTCGTCCAGTGCCTAGAGTAATTCTTAAATCCTATTTTAAGATGAAGTCTGTGATGGATGTAAAATTGTCAAAGACATACGAGTGATCAATTAATATAATGAACTATCAGATAGCCTAATGTGACCATCTTCAACTTGGGAGGGCTTCATGCTGCTAGTAGTACAACAAAAACTGTACAGATGTGCATATCATGATGGATTAAATAGCCAAGCTAATAAATTGTAAAGCTGTAAACCACTTACATGAGCTGCATCAGATATTCCATTGGTTTGATTTTGTTGAGGTTCTGGTCCGTCCTCTGCTACTGGTTGATCTACTAAAATAAATAAAAAAGTTTATCTAAAAAAATCCTTAAAATATATTGAAATAGTAAATGTTGACTTAAAGTTCAATTATTTTAGGCAAAGTTTATTAAATATTTTTTTCTTGTGATAGGAGGTGAACAGTGGTTCACATTTTGGCCAGTAATTACTTGTGATGTAATATATTAAATGAATTAATTTTTTATAAAAATATTATAATGTTTGTTGTAATATAAGACACAATTTAGCTATATTGCAAATTTATTTTGTTTCTACAAAATTTACTACCCATTTAATATAGGGCTAATCACCCGCTAATGCATAACTTGCAAACATTAAAAAAATATACATAGGATAAGAAAGAGGAATTTTCAAGAAAATCTGAGTCTGGAGATAGGATTGCAAAATACTAATGTGTAAAATTCCACCCACCCAGTGCCCTCGAGGTTTCTAACCAAATCCTAAGCTCTTGGATGAAAGAGCTGAACATACTAGTAAAACTCACCGATGTTGAACCAAATCTGTAGGTTTTGTAATTTTAAAAACAATTGCATTTCAGATAATATGATGATTTGCACTAGACCTAATATATTTTCAACTATTTTAAACTACAGTGACATTGAACTTGATGGTCTTGGGTAAAGTGCTCACATAAGGACCCAATATTTGTGAGTTCAAACCCAGCTAGGGTTGACAGATTTTTCGCGAGCGATACAAATCTATAATACTACTTCCCTAGGAGTATGAGTAAAGCTGTTTGTCCCATGTGTATTGTGGCATGTAAAATAACGCTGGAAGGTATGTAAAATAACGCTGGAAGGTATGTGAAAATACCTGTCCCGGAAAAATGGTTTGTCCCTTTCGCTCTCGGAAACTCGTGTGTGCTGATATCATCAGTCAGTTCAGAAAGTGCACATTAAATGAAAAATAAACTACAATGACTCCAGCCCAACGGCCTACTGGTATTTTAAGCAAATTACTTTAATTGCTTGTATTTGCCAAGTTTCTTTAAAAAAAAAAATTAGGTCCTATAAGACTATTTTCTTACATAGATTTATGCCTTCTATGTTATGATCACCAAACTAATTTAAAGCTTTATAATTATCTTTCTTCCTAGGCCTAGTTTAAATTTAATAGGTTTTCTTAAATTTTGTATCCGCGCATTTGATTTTTTGTGATGTTTTGGAAAGTCTCAAATCTGATGTCAACATCACTTAAAGTAATGGAATTGTTCTTTGAACTGCCCCTTCCTTGTAGGAAATATTAATAAGTGGTCTTTAAATATTATAAAATAATAGGATTTTCTTAACTAGATACTTGTATCGGTTTTATAATATAAACTATAATTAATTTTCTCAATGTCTATCAAGCTTAAATAAAAAAGTCAAATATTTAAAAATGAATAATTTTTCAATAAAAAATAGTTTAGAAATTGTAATTGTATATTAATACAGTGTAAAATAGAAAACTGAAGTAATTGTACTCCAATAGACTCACCGTTGTTGGAAGCCATGTTTATAAAAAATATACTTATCTTATATAAATAGACAAGAGGGCCAACTTAAGTTAAGGAATTTCTTAAGGCTACTCACAGTTCTAAACAAATATTTCTCAGAGTTTATTTTATATTTTTAAAATTAGAATAAAATTGTGATATCACAGCTCTTTGTTTAAGGCTTCATCGTGCATGATGCATAACAAGTATTAAGGCTTCGCTTATATTCATCCATGATACTTTTGTAAATATATGTTTTAAATATAATGATACATTTTTATATTTTTGACTTTTCTATTTAAGTTTGACAGACATTAATGAAATTAATAATAAATTATATTACAAAACCCAAAGCAAGTAGCCCGATTTAAGAACACCTATTTGTAATTAACTTATCATAATAATATATACTTCTCTGAATTTTATAAGTGTTGATGTTTTATCTTATTTGGTATTCTAATTATTAATGTTCAACTTTCTATCAATTATTGTATCAAATATAATATGAACCATATTATCTTATATTGAATATAATAAAGGTAAGTTAGTAAACACCTTACTATATTTTTATTTGTGATAATAAAAATATTTAGCACCACATCTTATCCGTTCAGCTTGTACTCTTTTTATTTGTAAATCGTGTATTTATCATGTATGAATGTTATATAATACTGCCTATTTAACATTTTTGTCTCATCTTACCAATTTTATTTAGCTATAGTTTATGTATATCTCATGCAAATTTTATTTTATTTAGTTTAAGTGTATATATATTTCATGCAAATTGTATTTTATTTGTGTTTATCTATAGTTTTTGCCTACAACTTGCCAATTGTATTTTATTTTATCTAGTTTCCCTTAAAAAGAACTATTAAAGCTTATGGAAACAGTGTTCCAAATACATAAAAATTATTGTGTCCTCTCATATGTATAAAATGTAATCCAAACATTACCACCTAACGTTATTACACCACTGCTGTTATTGAGTTTTAGAATGAAATTGTATGCACGTTTATAATTAATTGTAGGTTCTTGTTTTTTAATTTTATTAATTTTTAATTATTTGTATTCTGTGTAATCTTTTCTTGTACAATTTCCCTCGACGAGCTATTAAGACAATGCAAACAGTGATCTAAATAAATAAATAAACTATCACACAGTGTAAACGAATTAGAAACAAATTTACTTTAATCGTTCTTAAACTATTAAAATATTATCAATCATGACTTTCATAATCTATGTCTAGTAAATTGTGACAATGCATAAATCGGGTTTAACTTTAACTTATAATGCGATACACATAGACTCTAGAATAAACGGACATTATATCAGTCGTCAATAAGACGGTGAGAAGAGGTGCTAGCTATAATGCTTATAATACATATTAAAATGAAGATACAAGAGTAACGGGAATCTGGTGGGGTTGAAAGTGGTGGTTTTATTATTTGGGCTAATTAGAGATTGCCGATAAGGACAACTAAATCACTATTTTATCTTTACTAGATTAATTATTAATACCTGGGTTTTTGATTTACCTGTTAATTGCTTTTATGAAGGGGCTAATGGAAATTTGGTAAGAAGGTCAATTTAATTATTGCTTATGTTATGGGGTTTGGGTCACTATTTATGGAGGTGAGGAGGTGTCCTGCAATTATCAAATTTTGGTTATCAGGAGCTGTGGCCATGGCGACCACTCCACAAGCTGTTCAGTCAGCCTTCACCATTTATAAAACCGAAGTTTACCACCGGAGCCTAGATCAGTTGGGGGCCGAGTTGTCGTCCAGAGATGTCTCATTTCCTCCCAGTGCTGCTGTGGTGAGCTTAGATCCGAACTATGTGGGGAGATTAGTGAGACTGAGGAGGCTACAACTGATTTGAGTATGGGCGAGGATGCGAGCGAGAATCCACCAACCCCTGCGCCGATCATTCCACCCTCACCTCCAATATTTACTAAATGTCAAATTATGGTCCTTATGGATATCTTAAGTCATATCCCTGTATGTGATGGGCAGGATCACACCGCCTTATTAAAATTTCTGGTTGAGGTTAACAGAACGTCTTGCTTAAAATTGGTTAGCGAAAATTAGTTTTTAACACTCTGTTTATCTGAAACTTCTGGGTTTTTGACAGTTATTTTTCCGTGGGATTCAGTCCAACTTATCTTTGAGATCGCTTATCGACCTTATTTTGGATGCCTTATTGTCTAGTAGAGTAAGGTAAACATTGTGTAGGGAGGTTATACACCGGAACTCTATTCTGTAGCCTCTAATATGGAGGGCTTTCTATTCTTTGAGAAAGAATACTTGCTGGAGCATGCGCCTGCAGACGTGGACGTGCGGGTTCAACTCCCGAGCCTATTAATATGACATTATCTTTTGAGCCTGTCCAGTCGGATGTTCAAATTGGGAATGTTTCTAGGAATAGCCCCGGGAGTTTTGCATCCTGAGACCTCTCGAATTTTAGTTGTTTCCGTTGCCGGAGGTTAGGTCACGTACAAAGAAAGTGTAGGGTAGGAAACTTGTAGGGTGTGCCCATAGTCGTGGTTCGGTCGCGCCGAATCATCCTAAGCTACGATTCAATGGGTAGGGAGAAATGTTCTGGTATATTAGACACATGAGTCAGCCATTTCTTTGTTAACCATAAGTTTTTGCATAAATTAGAAGGCAAAATCCAAATAGAATCGATTCCTACTCAAACTTATGCTGTGGCTAGCGGGCAAAGTATAGTGGTAGACAGTAAGGTGGTCTTTTCGATCAAGATAAGTGGGTTTTCTTAGAACTGTCAATTTTTCATCGTCCCGGACCTGCCTTTTGATATTATTCTCGGCAATGATTTTAGGTTTGACACTCATATTATTATTAGCACCGCGTCTTACCACCCGCTCAAGTTATATACATTTTTAAATTTCCCCTTAGGTCTTAGTATTAAACTAAAATACTAGTTAAAGTTAATTATTTTACAAAATATGAACATTCTCCTGAATAAAACCATTCTAGCAGGGGTTGTTGATAAAAATATTTGTGGGGATGACTTTTTCTTCCCCCAAGAAGTTCCCTCTTCTTCCAACAGATGGCAGCCTCAATAAATGCCCGATCCATTTATTGTCCCTAGATAGATGGCGCAGTCGGACAGTTACGTATAGAATAACCTCGATGCGTTTCTGCGTTCCTATATCTAGGTTATTCTAGTTACGTACACCTTGTTAAATTAAAACCCGATATAAAAGAATGGACTTGAATGAAACACTTATTTATTCAATGGATGCTACTGCCTTACTTATCTATGGCTGCTGCTCGAATGGTTTGGGCCTAATCAAGAAGACAGTAGCAGTAAACCGTTTCTAGGAAACCCAACTTTAAAGACCAACAGCATATGGGTGGATTATTCCCCTCACACCACAAGCTATGTAGTTGAAGGTCTATCGACAGGTGGACATATTTAAAGAGTTTAACTAAGATCAGTATATTTATTATGATAGGAATAGCAAAATAAAACACATTTTAATTGAATTTGTTTTGCAAGTATTTTGTTTTCAATGGGTGTTATTTTTGTGAAAATAGTTGTAATTAGTTAAAAATCAAAACACATTTAAAATAAAATATATTATAAACAAAAATATTTTGAAGTCAAACTTTGACTACCTAATTAAAAACTTTGTTGTTAAGATTAATGTTTTATTATATTTGAGTTTTGTAGGATGCAACCTTTACGACCACCCAAACCAGTATGTCTTTTTATTAATTAGGACAATGATGCTTATTGTTTGACGTTGTAGGTTAGTGGTGATAGAATAGCTTTTATGAACAAGTGAAATATCGATAAAACTTCTTGTTCATTTATCTCTACAACAAAGATCGGATGAATAATCCCGATTGTTGTGTGACGCGTGCGGCATGCTTTAGTTCACGTAAAGGATCTGAACTAGTTCAGCTGGAGGAACAGTTTTAAATATAAATAGAACTATTAGTTTGTGAACTACACACCTCTGGACAGAAGACTGTCTGTTTTAACAATTAAATAAAAACAAATTGTTTTGTTCTTAGTTCATATCTTATAAAAAATTGAAAATGTCTACAATTTCTTCCTTAATTTACAATTCTTTATTCAAGAGAACATCGACTTTTGCACTAACAGCTATTTGTGGAGCATTTATTTTCGAAAGATCATTTGAAGTGGGCACACAATATATCTATGAAACTATTAACAAGGGTAAACTTTGGAATCATGTAAAAGACAATTATGTTAATGAATGATAGACTAATTTAAGCAAAGTATAAAATGTATAGAATTTTATTTTCAAGACTTTTTATAAATGACTTGGTAAAATATGTAACTTTGGTTTATGGACAAATTTTACAAAATTAACTTAATCTGATCTGCTTAGGTAACATTTCACTATCATGTATATCATAATATGATAGGAACTTGATATGTAATTATGATATAATTTATTAAATGATTCTGTAATACATCATTCCTTATATTTATTTCCAAGTTTTAGAGATTTAAGTTCACCAAAAGAGGTTAAAATGCATTAGTGCTATTCACAGGGTTAGGGCTTAAACTCAGGGCCTATGAGAGGGGGGCTGCAAGGGGTACATCATACCTGGAAACCAAAAGGGACTTGATAATTTCCTGGGATCTAGAAAATGTTTGTATTTATTGAAGATTAACATTCACATTTCTACTTAATGTACAATGATAACATACTGAATTATTGATATAGGTATCGTAACTTATACTGCTTCCTTAGTTTAGATCTAAAATGTACATCTGCTTTTGTCTTATTCCTATTATTAGTCATGACTAATGAGAAAGTGGAAGGGGGGAGGCTGAAAAACTTGTACCCCCTGACAAAATTCCTATCAAAGGACCTTAAACCAATTCAGATTATTGTGCTTGGTACATGATACATCTTATACAACACCTAATAAAATGTGAGATATATTTGCATTAGACTGATTGCTAATTACTGCATCTGTGCCTTACACCAGATTCAACTCTGCCACAAGATAATTATTTTAAAGAGTAATTCTTTATAACATAGAGTTAACGTAACATTCACTCATATGGTTAAAAACACTGGTCTAAAGCCCTGTCTACAGACTTTACATCCTTAATCACGTGAGCATTACATCCAATGAGAAAGTTTGAGATTGCATCAAATTAAACTTTTTGAAAGAAAATCGTTTATGTAGCTAGATGCAAGCAGACATGATAGGTGAAACATAGGTTATTAAGAATACTGACAGGAAGTTTAACCAACAAAGTGACATCAATGAGAAGTGTTATTTCTCTCAAACTGTTTCAGAGAGACAATGCTTGTCATGAATTTTACATTTTCAGAAAAACATTTCTGAAATAGCTCTTTGAATAAATATTAAATTTTCCTATTTTGTTTCCATAGCAATGGACAGTAGAAAGTACAATCTCTTACTGTGGAATCTCTCTACACACATTACGAACACAGTCTGTAGCGGGGGCTTAAATGTGCCTAATTTACACCTTTCCAGCCAAAAAATCTTTGAGGTCATGTCTTTTAACTTTTTAGCATCTTAGTAAGACTTTTTGGTTATTTTTTACTATCCATGTTTCCTGCTTCACTAATGTATCCAAGGTTAGCGACACCACTAGAGAGCGAACCAATTTAGATTTTGTTGCATTCGTAAAGTCCTGTCCATTCCTAGGCTAGATTGTGCTTTTTTTTTTTAAAGATATACCAGAAGTGAGGTTCAATATGCCATGTATGTAAAGGGAAGAGTTCTAATATCTACATGATGTTAGATGGTACGAGGGCGGATGCATCACAGTGTTACATAACACAGATCTTATGCTTGAATTCTAAGGTTGGAAAAAATAATATTATTGTTTATGTTTCCACCATTAATATTTACATAGGCTACTTAGGATTCTGAGTATTAAATCATAGTTCCTCTTTTAGGTGTGCCACACTCTTGTCTAGCATTTGTAAGATGATCGCTTTTAGCAGATTCCAGATGGACATCATACTCGCCTGTCATGTGTCAGTAGTGAACATCTCCTCAGGAGAAGCATGCGCAGTTGCATGCATGAGTATTATGCACCTGGAGGCAAGCGTGTCCGGCATTTATGATACATGTGTATGGCGGTATTATCCGTTACCTTGATCTAACACCCGAGAGGATTGACTGTAATTTGCAAACTGAAAATGCTGGACAAGTGTGCAGTCTCATTCAGTGTTACGAAAGCTTCCCTATGAAATAATGATATTCTCTCTAGCCCTCTGTCTTATAAGCACACCATGAATAATAGTTTCCACTTTATTTCATGCTGTGTTCAGTTTTACTGAGTGTTGTAAGACTCTCTTTGTTAGTGAGCTGTACTTTTCTCATGGTTAAAGGCAATTATTAATGAAACTTCCCTCTTCAGGCAATACCTGACTGTGACCAGGCGACAGTAATATTGTTGTTGCTTGTATTTTATAGCTTTAAAGAAAAGTCGGTTTTCTTTTACTTAAGTTTGTTATTATTATTAACACATCTTACTACCCATTCAGGTTAGATGCACTTATGCTAATGTGTAATGGTAGGAGGATTGTGAGATGAAATGGAGGACCTACAATTTAACGTGGGATCAGAACCACAGTGGAAGCCTGGCTTAAGTTTGTTTAAGATCTAAGACATTACTTATTAATAGTAGGCTACAAAAAGCATGTTTTTATTTAAAAAAGAAAGTATTTGTATTCAATGAATACTATCAGATACCAAGTGGTGTAAGGCATTACTCTCACAATAGTCTAGAATGCTATTGATGGGGATATTGGGGTTCAAATCTCGCCCGGTCAGGTGAGTTTTTACTAAATGGTTTTCAATTCTTCCTCCACACAAATGACACTTCCTCTAAATTCAACCTTTCTTATCTCTAACTCATTAGCGTAATTAATACATATGTGTACAACCCGAATCGGTAATAATAGTTATACTAAATAGAAAAAAAAACCCTATCAATGCACTATTCATTTTATAGTCTAGTTTTCGTATGAAAAAAATCCAACTGCTAGAATAAAATTACCGGATCTACTTTACGTGTTAATAAGTCATGTCAGATTATCTGCGGTTGTCGCTTGTGAAAGCTATCAATAGGGCCTACCTATAAAATAATGTTAATGTTATCAATTTAAAAAATGTATTTGTATTTTATAATAAAATGCTCCTCCTATGAAAATTGGAGTCTAGGCAAATTTACATATCAACCAAAGTAGGGAGGAAATTTGTTATTCCAGTGCCACTATTGTAACCTCAACGCATTACATGCTTCAATCCTAATTCTATACAAAATTTAAAAAAAATCAGTACATTAGTTAAACAATGATAACCAGCTTATTTTAAATGTCTTATGTATAAAAAGGGGATTGTACCATTCATATAGTAAATATTTTCTTTGTTTTATTATATCATTATTAGCATCGCGTCTTACTACCTGTTCGGGTTATACGCACTAACGCTAATGTGTAATGGTAGGGGGATTGTGAGATGAAATGGAGGACCTACAGTTTAACGTGGAATCCGAACCACGGTGAAGGCCTGGCATTCCCCACATTCACAAGATGTCAGAGGTGAAGGAAGCGTTTGGTAATCAGATAAATCTGTGCCGGGACCGAGGATTGAACCCCGGCCGCCAGCACAGAAGTCTGACACTGTTTAATTATAATGCATGTCTTTTTACTATAATATATTACACACTTGCGAAGATGGCGAAAAAAATAATGGGGCCTACCAATAATAATAAAGTTTAAAAAACATGTATAAACTACATACAACTAAAATAATATTCACCAAAATCACACAGGAATATAAAAGCAAACTTGATATTTTGCTCTATGTCTCATAAGTGACTGTGCATGTCCTCCCTAAAATAATATCATATGAGATTTAAAATTGTTTAGGCGTACTTTATCAATATTGATAAAATTAGTAATTTACTTGCATGTGGTTAAGAACCGTAATAGTAAATAATGGTTTGTTTTAAAAATGAGGACATCTCATATAATTTGTAAGGTTTGAGGGATTGTATGCTTAAATAGTAATGGATGTGTGATTGATTGTGTTGTGTCATATCATTAGAGGATGTGCAAACATTTTCTACAATTTAAAAAAAAAAGTAATTCATTTGTAAGAGTTGAGTATGTTAACAAGTGCACGCACACACACACAAAAGAGATAAATGTGGTTGTTGTTAAAAGTTTTTATAGCCTTATTTAATATTTAGCACCGCGTGTTACTACCCATTCGGGTTATACGCTTTAAGTACTAATTACTCTCTAGTGGATTAGGAATTGGGAAGGTTTAATCAGAGGAAGTGAACCCGAATTTGCGTGGAAGGAGAGGGGAAAACCACCCCCAGTTCACCCGACCGAGATTCGAGCCTCGATCTCCTCGTCCTCAGCAGTAGAGCTCAACACAACAAGCGCGTTAGCCAACTACGCCACCGAGGCAGGTTATAGCCTTATTAAAATGATATATTTTATTTGGGAATTTTTTTGTGTGTGTGCCTGTTCTGGGACTTAGAATGGTGCATTCCAGGCCATTTTAAACAATATGTCTAACCAATATCCTGTTTCCCAGGCAGTCATTATTTTGTTTAAAATAGGCCTATATATCTATTACTAATCAATTTTGCATTTTAATCTATCTGTAAAAATAAAATAGTGATTTTTTTTTGGTCAGAAAAAAAATATATTATGTAGTATATAAGCTATATTATGAATACTACACCCTTTAAACAAAATAGAGCCATATTTCTGTTCACATATAAATTTAAGACATAGTAAAAATGGCAGTATCTGAATAGTCCGTCCAAGGGCTGTTGGAAGACAAGTGGACTTGAAAGTTGCAATGGTGTAGACTTAAAAGTGTGGAAGTCATTTATGTTGTTTGAATTCTCTTTCAAGTGTGGCGATGCACTCTTTACAGCACACTTTACAAAAAGGGCAGATACAATGTGCCCCTTAATGTGCACTTATAAGTAAAATAGTGTTTTACATTGACTAAATAAACAAACTGTCAGCTCAAATTGATTTGTAGTGTTATTTGTTCATTTACATGTTTAGTTGACGATTTCTTTCCATGGAGTGAAAATCTCTTTTTAAAGGAAAAAGCATTTTGGCCCTAATTTGTCTAGAAAGATGTAATCTATAATAAAACTAGAAACACTAATGCTTTATAAACATAAGATCAATAATTGGAAAATAAACATGTTTTTAAAACATATTATTTTGTACGGTAGCTGTGTGTTTTACATGTCCCTTATGGCAAAAACTTAACAATCGAGTTTGTTCTCTAGAAGTTTTAGTATTGTTGTGACACATTTAAAATGACTCTGAACAATAGGTATATTCATATAGGCCTAAGTAGATTAATTTCAAAAGTATTAGGCCGGTGAATTAAGAGGTTATGCTTGAAACCAAAGTAATAGCATGGTAGACAAAACACTATCAAAATTCAATCTCTTTGCCATGAAACTGCATGTTTTTTTAAAAAAAGCCACTAGGTATTTCTAACTTTAGGCCTATTGTACTGTTTGAAAAGTATTTTGCACCCTATGTGCTCAAGGGTGCCAAAAACATGTTAGATTAAATTGTGCAGTATAGTGTAGAATTGTGTAGTGTGGACACTTTTCACACACAACAGCCAATATATGCTATGAAACCTTTGTTAAAGCCTTAAGCTATGTTGCACAAGTCAGTGTTATTATATAAGAGAATTTCAGGACTGCGTTATTGTAATAACGTTTTTCAAAAGTGAAATAAGATAGTATAATGTATTTAGCTATCTGTTTCTGAATAAGTGTGAGCAAGGAAATCAAACAATTTAAAAAAAGAATGTCAAATACTATACTTTCTAATGATGTGACAAAATATTGGATTTTTAGATACAGTAGTTATTAAAAAGCCATGAAATTATATGTTTTTAATACCGGTACTCGGTTAGTAGGTTTACCTATATTAATTGTAAAAAATATATTCACTAAGCCACAATAAAAATCCGATTTCGAAGCATGGGTTTTATGAGCCAGAACTTTTCATCTTCTAAATTAAGTATAATAACTAAACAGCCAAACTTGTACTGTAGTGAGCTAGTGGATCTGTCAGTAAGTCATTAATTAATGAAATTTTAAGTAAAGTTACCTATAGTCATACCAACTTTTTAAATATCCATTGCCACCCTGTCTTGAAACTCACTATCGTGTTTAATATTTTGAATGTCATCAATTTCCATTGTATTGTTGTCTTGTCTTTCAAGAGTAGAAAATGGAATTGGTTTACCCTTATTTATCTTATCATTTGGATCTTCCAAATAAGGACCATCTAGTGAAAAAACAACTCTAAGCCCTTTCTTTTTTACATCCTCCAACTTAAATTTGGACACATCGAAACCTTTGTGTTTTTTATTTGCTTCCAAAATAATATTGGTTCCATTGGTTTCTAGTTCTTCAAATTTTGTCTGTACCAGGCTTTTAATATCTTCAGCCGCTTTCAAAACACTTGCAGTCAAATCTTCGGAATCTTCAGTTAAACGTAATCGAACTGTTTGCTTAAACGCATGGCGTTCTTCTTCATATAATTTACTTAAAGCTTTTTTCTCATCGTTGTCTCTAAGCCCAAGTTCTTCCTTTCGTGTTACAAAAAGTAGTTTGTTTACAGCACGGTCAACTCTATCTTCCAAATTCATGTTAGATATTACGTATTTAACAACATAAACATTACTTTTGTATTGATAAATACCACATTTGTAATCACAGATAATGAAAATGATAATACTACAGTGCTGCAGCAAAACACAAAACTTTATGTTTTATTTTAAATACTTTCTAGGTTCATCTATAAATAAACCACTTTTATAAAATTAGCCATCGTTTATAATGGCAATTACATTTTAAACAAACGTGTAAAATACTTATACTTATTACTATTAGCTAGTAGACTAATATATAAAACTAATGAAACAGCAAAAAATCAAACTTTATAGTTTAAATACTTTATAGGTTCATCCATAAATTTATCGATATTATGCACTTCGCCAGCGTTTTTAATGGCAACTACATCTTATGCTGGACTTATATTATCGCATAACGAATAGTGAATAGGTATTTAACAGATTGAAACAATTTAATAAAAGCGTAGCCAGCGTTGATGATTAGCTTAGTACATTATCCTTGGGACTCTCATGCACAAAGAGACCCATATATGTAAACGAATGCCTAACTCATCAAAATAAGATTCTATTTGGACTAGCCAAATAATCAAAGATAGGTTTCACTTCTATATGGATCAGCGAGGGGAAAATATACTTAAGGTTTAATGAGAATGGAAAAGTCCATCATATCAAGTCCAACACTGATATAAAGAACAATTTAACATGAACAAATAATGTCAACGATTGTGATCATACCATTGAGCAATACAAGAGACAACAAAGCAGCTACTTTAAGGAAAAGGGACAACAGGAAGTCAATGAACAGTAAAGAAAAAGTTTTATATTTTCAACGAGTTTAAATGGTTAAAGTAGGGCTTGCAGGGACAAAATGACTTACAATGGGTTTTGTTTATTTTTATTTGTTTTGGGTATAGATCTACTATTTTTCAGAACATTCAATTTAATTTTTAAAGTTATTCTATTAGATGCAGTTGGTTAAATTAGGTCTAACATGGAGGAAGGTGTCTTACAAAGTTCTTTGTTCATTTTTCTACGTATTAGGAATACTAGCTTTCAACGTGATAAATTAATTGTTAAAGTTATTCTATTCTGCTCTAGTGAGTAAAGTAATCCAATCATGGAGGTGACTCAAGGTTTGTATTGTTCAATTATTTTCATGTTGGAAACACTAGCTTTCAGAGCAATCATCTCATTGTTAGAATTATTATATTTTATTCAGATGGATAAAATAATCCTATCATAGGGGAGTTTGATTTGAGAATTTTCTTGTTTGTTTGTCTTCGTTTTAGAAATATTAGCTCTCAAAGTGATCAATTCATTGTTAAAGTTATCATATTTAAAGTATTTTCAAGTACCGGTACCTAAATGAGTAAGCATAATATAAAATTAGTATATACTAAACAAACAGTGGAACATATTTTAAATAATGCTACTAAACTTAGTCTTGAATATGGTAACCAGTCTGATAAATTTAATTTCGATTTATTATATTTAAATATTCTTAGCCTTAGAAATAAAACTGATGATCTTGAAACACTTTTAATTTCACTTAAATTAAAAATTCATATAATTGTTTTGTGACGCCCATATTGAGCCCAGGAAGCGTGCCCAAATAACAACCATGAGGTTACAAGAGAAACAAAGTTTTTTTATTTCAGTTGGTTAAATTACAATGATAGAGTTGATACAATAGTACATTAAAGGCTTTATGAGCCTACGTTTAGTCTGCAAGATATTGTCCGAGCCGACATACAAAAAATTTACAGCCCCCACAGAGGGACCGTTAAAGTAAATGTTCGATGTCTAGATTCAAATTTACCACCCAAGGACGTGCTTACATCCATAAGTACAAGATGGTTGACACATTTAGTTTTGACTGCACATAGCACTAACTGGCGTTTAAATTAAACATGTAAGATAAAGTGCCCATTAAATTTAGCTTTGCTTTCCTATAAATATATACATGGCTTAGTGGCCCAA
>CABFOW010001381.1:124056-152402 GCA_902141385.1 Timema californicum | reverse complement strand
CTTCTTAACTCGGTCTTAATATTTGAATATCTAAGTCTAATAATCATCATGAACCGTTTCCAGCCGCTGGCCGGGTCTCTTCGGAGTATAATCCTCTCCAATATCTCCTTTCTTCCAACCACATCTCCTCCTCCACCATGACCCAGTCTTCTCCTCTCCCCACCACACTTCTCTGTACTACCTTTCAGCCACCTGTACCTTGGTCTTACTCCTGGTCTCCTGCTCCCATCTTTAATATCCTCTCCTCATGACCTTACCACCTTATTCCTGTCTTCTCAATCCTGTCCTGCATTGACTTACTCCCTAACTATTCCTCTCACCCATTCATTTCTCATCTTATCAATTCTTGTCACTCCTATCCTACGTCCCAGAAATTTAATTACACAGGCCTGAATTTTGCTTTCATCCTGCTCCTTCACTACCCACGTATGTCTATATTGGTAAATAGTACATCTTACTCATGATAGACATATAAGTTATTTGAAAAAAATCTAGGTCTACCTGAATAATAATTCAGAGGTATCTGGTTTGATTCCTTATGAGGTCACACTTTACATGGTTTTTCAATAAATATTGATTGGAAAAATTAAATAATTATCAGCCTGTATTGCTTGTGTGCATTTAGGCCTACATTAAACAATCAGTTTTATAAATCATATAAACTGTATAAATTAAAGACAATTTTACAAGGGTGTTTAAGATAAGATAATATCTAAGATTAATCATGATTATTACTGTGCCGTCAGAAAAGAAATAAAATTTAATCTATAAAAGTTACTTGGTATATCTCTATAGCGCTGTTTTAGATATCTAAGGCTAGGGCCACTTTGGGTGCAAGCTTGTGCAAGTAAACTGTATGCGTGGGCATGCGCAAGCATGCACGAAGAAACAAAATTTGAGTAGATCTATCTAAACCAGTGGTGGTGCACCCGAGCTGGTCACACTGAGTGTGAAATGAATGCACAAGCTTGTACAAGCTTTTGCACATGCAACCGCGGATTCAAATAAATTTGTTTTTTCATGCACGCTTGCTGTTCTACCAACTCCCTCATATATCTATCTATGTTTATATATGTAGGTAGGTAGGTAGGTAGGTAGGGGTACATATTTCATAAGTGTAAAAGAATTGAATAGGTAATAAAAATAGATTTATTATACAAATAACAAAATGGTGATATGGGGTTACAACAGTTAATTATAGGACTTGACAACTCCAAAAACATAGAAACTACCTGTGGCATGGGAAAAGAACGTGTCCAAGGTGACACGGCAACAGTCAAATGGAAATTAAGTTTATAGTGGGTATAGGATTGCAAGACAGCCGGGCTAGCGCCAGACTTCCATCAGGAAGGTATAAAAAGAGAGCATGGAGAGTTAGCAACATATAAAGCAAACCGGATAATCCTATAGTTTTAGAGTTACCAAGTTACGTGTCGAACAAGCTACCTAGCTTGACTAGACAAAGGAACGACATCCAAAATAATAAACAGCAAGATGACCGTGGTTCACTTACACTAGTCGATGACTAACAAACAGGTGTTATACAAAATTGTAATATGGCCGGTCCTTTCCCAGTGGGTACTGCCAGAGCACTCAATAGTACATTTACACCATTACCCACTCCCTGGGGTATACATTAAGCAAACCGGCTAATCCTATAATTTTAGAGTTACCAAGTTACATGTCGAACAAGCTACCTAGCTTGACTAGACAAAGGAACGACATCCAAAATAATAAACAGTAAGATGACCGTGGTTCAGTTACACTAGTCGATGACTAACAAACAGGTGTCTATACAAAATTGTAATATGGCCGGTCCTTTCCCAGTGGGTACTGCCAGAACACTCAATAGTACATTTATACCATTACCCACTCCCTGGGGTATACATAAAATCTATTACACACTAACTTTAAATACTTGGACTAATGAGGTGCCAACAAGGGGCAAATAAAAATACTATCTGTGCAGGTCACTATACAAAACTAGCCATGGTTTGCACTTTGCGCACCCAAAATAGTAACACAGATAACGGAGTGGCAACAAAAATGCTGTGAGATACTAACCTAACTAGGTCCTCAAATAAAGGTATTAGACAACCTGCGTGTAGTCATGCAAAAATTGAACACGTGAACATGACGTTCACGGTGCAATGACATCTTAGTGAAGTCATAAGGACTTAAAACGAAATAAAGAACTCATGGAGAAGAGGAAGCTTAAAGTAAGCTCCTAAGAAAACATAGTCATATAGCCTAACTAAACAAGTCTGAAGGACTTGGAAACACAATTTTCATTCCGACAAACTAAACAAAGTCCGAAGGACATATAAAAGTAGAACATAGTCATAAGGACTAACAAAACAAGTCTGAAGGACTTGAAATCATAATGGTCATTCTGACAAATTAAACTAAGTCCTAAAGGCATAGTAAAGTGAACATTGTCTTAAAGACTATATCAACAAGTCTGAAAGACATGGAAATTTAATGAATACTTGGATCAATAAAGAAGATTCCCTCGGCATTGAGGCGATGACACCCACGTCCTAACCATCGTGGTCAGCAGTATCTTCAGTTTCTTGAGCAGAGCTTCCTTCTTCGAGGATATCCAATAATGAACTACAATTTGTGAACCTAGGGATCGTCCCATTATATATTCTTTTTCTGACTAGCAAATTGGGCATGTAAACAGGGAAGGCAAGGGGTGGGGGGTGAGGTTGGAGCAGTGGAGAAAGAAGGTGCCACGGAAGTCCGCTAGGGGAGTAATGTTCGTAGCTCGCGGCATCGGACCAGCTATATGCAGGTCTTTCTTAAATGTTGAGTTCAAGGGGTTAGACGTCCGTTGAAACTGTCCCGCCTTCTACTCCGCCATACTTGCAGAACAGTTGGTGAAAGCATGGTAATCGAATCCGGGAACATCCATGCAATGTGAGTAGAACACAAATTATATTATTGTAGAATATATCAATTTTAATTCTCTTCTTCAGATTTCTTTATATTATTTTAGCATTTGGAGCAGATTATAGTTTGTAAATGTCATATGAATTAAGTGACATGCTACACTGTATTGACATGAGAGTTATTTTATTTCCTTTGGGTTTTCAAGAGGTGATAGTTTTGTCCTTGTGTGTTTGTGTTTACGATGGAAATGGATATACTAATAGCATGCGTTGAAGCAAGAAGGGCCATCTAGGATGCCTCTTCTAAGAACCATAGCAACAGACATTATAAAGAAACTTTGGGCGGGGATAGGAACCATATTGGATATTCCAAGTAAGTAATAATAGTTTTGAAAAGTGGTGAAAAAACTTTATTTCAACTTAATTTATTATTGTTTTAACCATCACAAAATAATATAATTACCTATTGAATAGTTATGCTTCATTATTAGTAGCTAGCTTATGAAAGTTTGAACAATGCTTGGGTTATTTGATATTGAAGTAGTGTTTAAAGGCGTCTCTGATTTTAATTGCCTTTTCAGTAACTCTATTGTATCCAAGCAAGTCATCATTTGGCTGGTAGTCTCAAAGGAGTTGTGTTTGGTTTTGTGCAACATAACTATCCACTTCTGCACTGCCTTCTCTATCAATAACAATGCTATGCAACAAACACACACATTTCAGAATCACGTCTACATTAGTGGCATACACTGAATTTCAGTTCTTAGAACTCGCCACTTAGCAACTAGAATTACAAACATGCACTCAATCACTCGACGAACAGAGGATAGTCTATAGTTAATCAATTCTTGGTCGTCAGTTGAAATTTTGCGACTATATGGTTTCAAAAGATAGGTTTTTAGAGGGTAACCTTGGTCCCCAAGATTTATATGAGGGACAGAATTTGGTACTGTGTTGTTGTTTGATGAATAAGGAAGGTTTTTATCGGCAGGCATTAAGGTACCTTCCTCTAGCTTTTGAATCAAAGAGGTCACCTGAAACACCCCAACATCACTTGGCCGACCATATCCATCAACATCAACACACAGAAACCTGCACTTAGAATCAGCCACACCCTGTAGAATCACAGAAAAAAAATTGTTTTAAGTTGTAGTGCATTAACATTGAATGGGCTGGGCTTTTAATATGCACGTGTTTACCGTCAATACAGCCCACACAATTTGAAAAGCTCCACCTAGTCATAAAACCTTCCACTGCAGATTCCAGTGAAGATCTGGTGGGTGATGGCATGTGGTCTTCAAGAAAATATTCCCTGATAGCTTCACATGTCTCGTAAACTATGAATTGAATAGTATTGTGAGCCAATTTGAAGGAATATGCCATGGATCGAAAGGCAGTCCCTGCTGATAGAAACCTGAAAAACACTAGGTTTATTCAAAACAATGGTTTTGGGTGAGATTATTTAATTTGTTTTATTTTCAGCCAAGGCCAAATAGTATTGCAGCTTAATATTGTTTAATTTAAAGTCTACAATTTTAAACAAACAATTTATCGCCCTTTGATAGTTATACACCAAAACCAATCAAAGAAACATAAATTGCTAGTTCCTACCACAGGGCCATTTTAACACACCTACATATTTAAAAAAGTTACAACCCAAGATTATTTTTTTCCAAAACGCATAGTTAATACATTAAATAAATTCTACAGGTTTGTTCCCCTAAAGTATATAATGAAAAAATTATTGGAAATTGATAAGACTTACTTAAGATTTACTTAAAAAACGAATGCTTTATAAGATTTGAAGTATGTGCATGTGAGGTTGCCAAGAGTAAACGGAGAGCGCTGGGAGAAAACTACATAAAAGTACTCATTAGAAAGAGGACAAGTACTGGCCGAGCTGCTGGAGAAAAATGGAAATCAAAATGGACACATTTTGAAGATTTGTTGTTCCTGCAAGACCATTTCACTCCTCGTGCTATGTCTGGGAGAATGGGTACTCCTCGACAGGAAGACGAAAACTTCACAATAATCAAGAAATGCAAGACAATTTTTTTTCTTCGGATCAACAAGAAGTTCCACCATTAGATGTAGGAATGGAGATGTGTTGACGGGTCTTCTAACGTACCTAACACCTCAGCAAAATGTCCAGCATCACTTACAGAGGCAGATCGACAATCAGCAGCACCACAACGTCAAAAGCCATTTAAAAGAGCGCTACTGCAACAAATAGTCCATCGAGAGGAAAGAAAGCTTTCATAGTATGAAAAAAGAAGGGAAAGCACAAAAGAGGTACAAGATGCAGACTACCATTTTCTTATGAGCCTCCTACCCTCTCTGAGAGCTATCCCACAACACAGGAAGGTGATGAAAGGTCAAAGACGTGTTCATCGAGGAAGAGGGCTTATCACATATTTGTAACAACCCAATGAGTGGGCAACAATCGGAGGTATCAATAAGAAGTGCTGGAAGCTACAAAGAACTTTTACCTTGTAAAACAAATGTTGGACAATCACTTGGGCAGTATTTAACATTTTATGAGCCTAATTAAATACTAACAATATTCATCAATGTTACTGTAGGCCTACATTTTTTTAAGATTAATGCTACTTACTTAATATGATTTTCAAAATAGTATTTTTTCCTTTCTGAAATAAAAATAAATATAAGCAAGACAAGAATGTAAAACTAATATAATTGATTGTATTGAAAAAACTGCTTGTAACAATTAATGATATTATTATGAATACTCACCTCAAAGTATCCATAAGCCTTTCTTCTGGAGATATGCAAATTCTGAAGTTTGAATACTTTGAGATCATTGGTGATATTTTTTCTAGGCTATAATAAAATGTGTCTGGCATCATTCTAAAGTACCCACATAATTTATCTGGCTACTAAAGGAGATCCAGGAAAATGCAGCTATATTCTCCATCTTCCTCACTATTCTTAAAATAATCGTTAACCCATTCTTCCCTATATGGCTCTGCATCCATGATTAAAAATTTCAACACACCATTTTCCATCACAAACTCTTCTTCGTCCGATGACTCCATCTTGACAACTCGCTGGAAGCAATTACTTGCACCTATTTGTAGCCAATGTGACCACTTCATACACGCGCAAGTTGCTTGCACAACCCAATACTTGCGCAAGCGTGCATACAAAATGACCGCAGCCTTAGCCATTATATTATTATTATTATTAGCACTGCGTCTTACTACCCGTTCGGGTTATACGCACTTACGCTAATGTGTAATGGTAGGGTGATTGTGAGATGAAATGAAGGACCGACAGTTTAACGTGGAATCCGAACCATGGTGGNTTATTATTATTATTATTAGCACCGCGTCTTACTACCCGTTCGGGTTATACGCACTTACGCTAATGTGTAATGGTAGGGTGATTGTGAGATGAAATGAAGGACCTACAGTTTAACGTGGAATCCGAACCACGGTGGAGGCCTGGCATTCCTCACATTCACAAGATGTCTTGTCAGAGGTGAAGGAAGAGTTTGGTAATCGGATAAATCTTTGCCGGGACCGAGGATTGAACCCCGGGCGCCAGCATAGAAGTCCGACACCTTACCCCTAGACTGCCAGGTCACCGACTTTAGCCATTATAGGCATTCTGAAATAATAGTTGGTGAGTTAACCACCATGTTGTATTTATTTGTTAGTATTTTAGAAGTATAAAGAGCTACTCCATAATGTTCCGACACATGTAAAAACCATATGCTTGAAAATTACAAGTTATTCCAATTTTCCTATTAAGCGTCTTTGATAAAATACAAGAAGAGTTTACACACAAAATGTATCACTTTAAGTTATTACATTATTAGAGATATTTTACAAGGTTTGATAATATCTTACTAGCCTGATAACTATTTAATAAAATGACAATCTCTTATATTTTTGTTATCATAACAGTAGGCTCGACTACCTTAATCAAACCTTCATCACATCAAAATCATGAAAAAATAATAATTTGTTGAGGACTTTTGGGGATTCTATTCTTGGGAACCCGCACACACATACACCCCAGCTATCACAATCAGCTTCTAGGAGCGTGCTGAAGGGCCTAACATAGTGTAAGATGGTTCTAGGACTGCCTTTAGGAGTGTGCAAATGGTGCGGTCGCACAGGGCTCTGCGGTTTGGGGAATCCCCCCTCTGTTTGCTTAAGTTTTTAAATATAGGGGAGGGAAAAGGGGCATATAATTGGGAGTCCTGCAAAACAAGTTTGCCCAGGGCCCCAAGTCTGCTAAGGGCAACCCTGGAGGGTTCAGAAGAATTCCAATACATTTGACAAAGTCTTAACAATCACAGCCGTGTACATTTTTCGATGAATTAGCTTGTAAACACAGTTTACACATTTATATCTACTAGATTGATCATTTTAATTACTTATTTTGTTAGGTATAATAAAGAATAAGCTCCAGATCATATGATTTGATGTATGAATATTGAGAGCAGATCTAGTAACTTGTCAAGGTGTCCGATATGGTCCCTCCTATTAAAATAGGATTTTGTTATCAATTGTTGCAAATTTTTGTCTATAATTTTACTTACACTTTATTTTTCCTTGCCATATGAAGCTTAGTGCTTAACTTATTTATTGTCAGATGTGAAACAATAGGTTGTTTTATTTTTAACTGTTTGATAAACTTACTAAGCTAAGTATAGAGGGTGAGCAGGTTTAATTCTGAGGAAACACACAATTAGATGCCTGGAAAGGTGATTAAAAACCACGAACAAAACATTTTTTACACTTCTGTCAGAATAAACCTTAGCTTGTTGGGCCAAAGTCAGTATCATAAATCACAACAAACTTATCTCACTCTTAGGCCTACTGTACTAATAGTTTGTAAAGTGATTAATAATGTTTAAGTTGTTCAAGTAGGTCCTCATTATTCTTAAGAGTTTTTAAGGTGTGTGCCGCTTTAAAATGTCAAAATTGAAGGTCAAATAGCTCTACTTCTCTTTGATGTCAACACCCACAGTAACCTTTTATGTTCATAACATTTTGAATTTTAAAAAAAAGGAAACTTTGATACATTATGAACATATTTAAAATGTCTTGCCAGATATTAAACAATTCAACATTTCATTAACTTTTGGAAACACTACTAAACAGTATTTTAACACTGACTATTGGATAGATTACCTTTGTATTGTAACTATTTATAAACTCAGATATGTCAGCATAAAATAATATAGTACACTTTGTTTTTATTCCTCTAAACCTTTCTCTTTACATATATTAACTTAATGAGTAATTTTTGTTTCACCTGCTTAGGTGGCCGCTTAGTCTAGCACGTCACTCTCACAATAGACTAAAGTCTAGTGTACCTGTATTTGCGTGGAGCGATAGTGGAAAATCATTTAGGTAAAACCCACCCTCAGCACACTCGAACCTCAATCTCACTGTCATCGACATTCTGCGCTATTACGAGAGTGACTTTTAGACCATGTGGCCACCGAAGCAGGTATTGGTGAAATAATAATACACATACATACAGCTCGAATGGGACTAACGATACATAGTGCTAAAAAAAGAAGAAAATTAAGTTTCAAAGCAAAGCTTTGCTTTGCAATTGAAAAGTGAATTTTGCACATCCTCACTCAGAGGTTTCTATTTAATAAGATAAACTTAAAGCATTGATGAATTTACCTAATTACTACACTCATTTTATTCAGGAACAAATTTGCAGGCAACATGGAGGATAGAGCAAAGACCAAGATTTACACACAATTGGATACGATGATGCAACATTTAAATAAGAATTTTATTTCTCTGCAGGACGCTGAAAGAAAAGCCTCTGTGGAACACTTCATGAAGGTTGGATTCTGAGTTTTATCAAAATGATCTAAATTGTGTAACATTATGGTTCTATTTTTAATCGTGGTTCAAAGCCAAATTTTAACTTAATTGTGAGTCACTGTGGCAGTTTGTGTTGTTTATTTCCAATAAAACTTGTGTGGTAACTATTTACTATTAAATATCATATTTTTTGCAAGCTATCTTAGTAATAGATGAGTTAAGAAATTCATCCAATAAAATCATTAATTTTCTCTAACAAAACTGATTCCTTACAATGAAAAGAATGGTTTGATAAAACACTGACATCTATTATTGAGTTTAGTACTTTATAAACACATATCTGGAAGATTGAAATTCATTTACCAAGACTGTAACAACTGCAATACATTTCAACGAACAAAGTATTTAACAATTTTGATCATCAAAAAAAAGCAATTGGTTGACAATAAGAGGTATCACTGGGACCAGACAAACTGTGCTCACTACCCATAAACACCCGTGGTAAAAACACTTCTTCTTGATTGGCTAATCAAAACAATCAAATTTTCCAAATAGCTAACATAACAATTTGTTGTACTAAAGGCATGTTTTAGATTCACAGAGTCATAAACTCAAGTAAAAACGCAAGTGTTATATGTAAGTTTAAAGTAACTGTTCATTTGTGTTTGAGGCCTTTTCTCCTAAGGAAACTATAAGACAAATTTAGAAGTTGTATCAGAGCAACTTTAGCTTTTTAATTATGTATAGGATGTATTCTTTTTTAAGTAACGTCATATTTTACAATTTTTAAGAGTAAAATAATTAAATAAGCCTACTCTGATATATTGGGTCCTTATAAAGAAAATATACAATTTTTATTAATTGTGATTCTAAGCTACAATTAAAAGAAAATATGCCTTCTTTATTAATTGTGATTCAAAGCTGCAAAAGAACATTTATTGACTTAAAAATATTCCCAAATAACTAAACCTAAAATAAATGCTAATAAAATGTTTTTATATATCTGTAACTTGAGTTGTCAAAGTAGGTATACATGTGTTGTTTTAAATGTTGATTGGGCAATCTAATTTCTTAAATTGTACATTGTGTGACAAATTTAAATTTTCTTTCGCCACACTTGCGGGTACATTAAAAAATATTTCTCCCACCTCTGGGCTAAATCATTGTTTCCTGAATCTTTGTCAAATGCATATTCCTTTTAGAGCCATGCATGGTCTTACCAATGTATCCCTTCCAGCTCTTCATAAACAAAAAGGAAACAAAGTTGCAATATCTTGTAAAGTTTTACTTTACATCCATTACGGTTTCCAGCCCGTGTCCTGGGGGTCAGTTTTTTATTCAAGCCATAAAATATTTTCCACTAATGGCTTGCTAGGCCTGTTATAGCTTCATATGCTTTACAATATAACTTAAGACATGCACAACATCCAATCCCTGGCCATTCATTAATTCATCACTGTGAGAGGGTAAAACCCACATTTCACCAATGATACAATTTTTTCGGCCATGCCAAGAATCAAACCTGGGACCCTTATCTAAGTAGACAGACATGCTACTGATTTAGCTAAGTTATCGAATTATCTTGTAAAGTATAAATGGTTATTCCAAATATTAATAAATTTTGCGCTAAACAAAGCCATGATAGAAGGGAAAAAAGGCTTATCATTAATTTTATTTATTAATTTGAGCTATTTAACTTGCACTTTCTCATGTACTGATATAATCGGTCTATTCAAAATGTCTATAGTCGAGATTGAAAATGCCTAGCAATTTTTCCGGGAAAGGTATTACATACCTTGCAGGATTGTCTTACATGCCACAATCGACATGGGACTGACTGCTCTTCTTTCCCTCCAAAGGAAGTTGTGCTACAGATTTTTATCGCTTGAGAACAATCTGTCGGTCCTGGCTGGAGTTGATTGAACCCGCAAACATCGGGTCCTGAGGCGATCACTTTACCCCAAGATCAATGAGGTTGATTGAAGGCTTATCAAATAAAGTCCACGACATAAAAATCTGCATGAAATTTTTTATTATATCTTTAGGTAATTAAAACATATTTTATGATTAATAAAACTCTGTGTTACATCTTTTAACCCAGGTAATATTTTGCAACCCACAAATTTAAACCAATATTCTTCTTTATGTGCCTTTTAAGGTTTTAGATGAGTTGATTTTAATAATGAAACAAAATGATGTACTTTTTGATGCGATATTTCAAAGACTTTGTGGCGCAGGAAGCTATTTTGATGGCCTAAGAGTAGGCAAAGCCACCGAGTTTGACATGGATGTTGTTGTGAAACTTCCTATAGACTACAAACAAATCGAGGTGAGGCTTTTTTTTTAATGTCATTAGGCCTTTCAGAATTGATTAATTGTTGTTTTGTTTACTGGTTTTGGTTATTGGGCCCTGCTTAACTTAAACTCACTGCCCTGTTTTAAAGACTAAATTGCTATTTTTGGAATTTAATAAATCAATATAACATTTTAAATGATTCGTTATAACATTTTAAATGATTATTGAGCCTCATGATCTAAGGCATCACTCTCATAATAGATTAGACAGCCTGAGATGCGGAGATGTGGTTCAAATCCCAGTCGGCTGTACTGAGGGTAGTTTTCCACGCTCCTTCCACATAAATGCTGGTATACATTCTCAAAAATTCAACCTCCTTCATCCCTAACACATAAGTGAAACCAATACAAATGCGAGTAACCTGACTTGGTAGTAAGATGCAGTGCAGTGTTTTATTGGGGGGAAAAAATTACTAGGTATCTTTCAAAGACAAATGCAAAGAAAGAAAATCTGTAGGGAAAAATTTTAGGACCTCTAAGGAGTATTTTCACATTTGTTTATGAGCAATATAAACAGTAAAAATAAAAAATCTTGGTGAACCTCCAACATACTTTCAAGTTTTATGAAATGTTCACACAGGTATGCTTGGTTTCGATTTTATATTCTAAATTTGATTTGATTTGTTGTTTAGATTGAAACTGAAGGCGTTCTCCCTGCTTTTACAAAGATTAAAATTACTAGAGGTCTTGATCTCTTAAGACAACATCCTCGATGGACCTCAACTTACAGGTAAATTTTGAATTTTTTACATCCGTTTCTCCTTTTAGAATATACCGACCGAGCATAACAAGGCTATGTTTTAACATAAACATTTTGCATTCTATCTTTATCTTTGTTATGCAATGACTGTCAAATGCGTCCACCAATTTTGACCAAATTTGGCAGGGATATTCTTTGAACCTAGACCTGGCAATGTATGTTTATGGTTTTTTGATCTGGTTATTCAATTTAAGATGGTGGCCACTAGAATACCTGTCTGTTTTGCAATTTTTGCCTATTGCGTTGACCAGTTTTAACTAAATTTGGCAAAATCATTATTTGAACTTAGATTAAACAACATATTATGTGTCTCATATATTTTCAATCTGGTTATCAGTTTTGATATAATGTTTGTTCGAAGGTTTTTTGTTTAATAACTCATCTTAATTGATTTGCATTTATATTTCTAAGCAATCAATCTAGAACTTAGGGCTTCTTTAATTCCCCACCCCCATATTCATTCAATGCATCATCAACTATTGTATTGTATTATGTTGATTGTCATTATTTTTAGTAATATTATTTGTCTCACACAACGCAGTACGATGTATGCCAACTTTTAAACTTTTAACCATAATTCCACTGAAATATTTCGCATCCTTTTAATGTTATTTAATGAAAAACAGGTTACTTTTCCTAAAAATAAATGTCTCTTACGTGCCATTATAGAAGTCTCGACTCTTGGCGGGATAGCGATGGCTATCTGCTCCAAACAAAGTTTCGCGTCTGGATGGAAGGTGTAGTTAACAAAGCTTTGAATACTCTGCCCAAAAAGGAAAGCAGCGGTGTAGAGCTGTGTGTAAAACACAACCCACATGATGACACAGAAAAAGAAGTTAAATATTTGGTAAAAAAATTTTTTTTTTACTTTTAAGGGACCTAGTTAGCTGAGAAATTGCCAAATCAAATGCTGTGGTTAGGTTAAATATTGCTCAAACCTTTAACAATAGATGAGTTTGGTGTTTACTGGAATGAACACAAAACTATTTTCTATGACCCTATAATATATAGACTTTTAAACATAGTTTAAAAGTGCATATTTTCTAATTTGAAAAATCTCAAAATACACTTTTTTAAATTTTCAAGACCTAAATGTCAGAAACCAAAGGTACTGATACAGAAGCGTAGAATGGGTCTTTGCGACTCTAATTATGTGATTTAGTAGGGGAGAGAGGTTTACATGGGGGGTCCACGAGTACATAACACAAATTCTATTGGAATTTGTATTTTCCCCTGTTTATTCTACAGCCAGACTGCGCCACCCAGTAACTTTATAAACATTTCTGCACACCTTTGCACCTTGAATACTGGGTTGGAAGGTAAATTAAAGCTTGCAGCAAATTGCAGCATGATATTGTGATACAAACTAGCTTCAATGATTAAATGACATGGTCAGGGTTTTTCATCCCTACAAATAAAAGTTTACCAGGTGTTTTTTTTCCCCTGATATAGTGGTCTAGTGGTCAGTAGTTTCTGGCTAAAGATCCAGAAGTTCCGGTTTTGATCTCCTGCACCTCCAAAATTTATCTGTGAAACAGTGGGTCTAGAATGCGGCCAAACTCGGCATTGTTGGGATAAATGAGAAGCTATTTGAGTAAAGAAGTAGTAACTCTGGTTTATAAAATTTACACTAATGGTCGAAGGCCTCGTTGTGCTGGCCACATGACACCCTCTATCCGCAAATGTTGGCACTATCATTGTTAACGGTTGGTATAGCCCACTGGCGGGCTCACACCATTTAGTTCTATTTTTCTTTAATATTGTTACAAAATTATGAAACATTTGAAACCTTTTTATAAGCTATTATAGTAGGTTTTCATGGTCATTGTTAAATGGAGTGATACTTTCAACCCAGTCTGAAATCTGAACAAAGGAAAATTTAGTGGATCTTTCAATATCTTGAGGGTATTTTACTAATGAAATGCCCTAAACATTTCTTTGATTCAAGAACCTATAGATAGTTTAAAGTAGCAGGAGTACCTGGCATAGCCCGTGGTTCATGCGAGGCGAGGTTACCCTGGGCAATGATTTTCTATTCTTCAAACAGAGAGGATTTTTTATTTGTTCCAACCTAGTTTTTAATTAATTTAAAAAAATCAAATTTAAATTTTAAAATTTCGACTTCAAGGTGTACATGATTGTTCACAGGGGCTACTAATTTTAAAATTTCAGCCCTCCGTGTGTGGTGGATATCGCACAATTCTCATGTAAGATGAACACACAAACGTTTCATTTTATTAAAATAGAGAAGAGAGATGGTAAGGTGCTAACTCTCAAAGTGAGCTAACTTTAATAAGCGGTTAAAGGAGAGAAACAAAAATTGGGTGCTTAAAAATAAAATAAAATTTAAAAATGAAGAGCATAAAATGCAATTATGAAAATTTGGAACCTTTAAAAATCACTAGGAACCTTTATAAATCCAAACATTTATACTCCTTTCTGATTCTTAGGAAATTTATTTTAAGGATACCTTGACTTTTGAAGTTTGCCAATCTGAGGGAGGTGGGGCGTCAAGGGTTTATGACGGCTAATTTTGTTTTTGTGGTTGGGGTAAGACGACAAATATCAATTGCCCACGTTAGGAATGGGTAAAGGTCAATTGAAAATGTTTGTATCCAATTAATATGTATGGGAGGGGAGCTTATGCTACTTCTAGACCCTCAAAATTAAAAACAAGGAGGGCCCCCTCTTCTGTGCATATCAAATCAAGCATGAATGTCATAATTTCAAAGGGAAACTTTTGTGACACCAAAAGAGAGACTCAGATTAAATGCTACTCAGAAACGGAAGTTATCTATAACTATATTTACTAACCGTTAGGGATGTGCGGGTTTACTGAATTTCTAGGTTCCTGTATGCCCTAAACATTTCTTTGATTCAAGAACCTATAGATAGTTTAAAGTAGCAGGAGTACCTGGCATAGCCCGTGGTTCATGCGAGGCGAGGTTACCCTGGGCAATGATTTTCTATTCTTCAAACAGAGAGGATTTTTTATTTGTTCCAACCTAGTTTTTAATTAATTTAAAAAAATCAAATTTAAATTTTAAAATTTCGACTTCAAGGTGTACATGATTGTTCACAGGGGCTACTAATTTTAAAATTTCAGCCCTCCGTGTGTGGTGGATATCGCACAATTCTCATGTAAGATGAACACACAAACGTTTCATTTTATTAAAATAGAGAAGAGAGATGGTAAGGTGCTAACTCTCAAAGTGAGCTAACTTTAATAAGCGGTTAAAGGAGAGAAACAAAAATTGGGTGCTTAAAAATAAAATAAAATTTAAAAATGAAGAGCATAAAATGCAATTATGAAAATTTGGAACCTTTAAAAATCACTAGGAACCTTTATAAATCCAAACATTTATACTCCTTTCTGATTCTTAGGAAATTTATTTTAAGGATACCTTGACTTTTGAAGTTTGCCAATCTGAGGGAGGTGGGGCGTCAAGGGTTTATGACGGCTAATTTTGTTTTTGTGGTTGGGGTAAGACGACAAATATCAATTGCCCACGTTAGGAATGGGTAAAGGTCAATTGAAAATGTTTGTATCCAATTAATATGTATGGGAGGGGAGCTTATGCTACTTCTAGACCCTCAAAATTAAAAACAAGGAGGGCCCCCTCTTCTGTGCATATCAAATCAAGCATGAATGTCATAATTTCAAAGGGAAACTTTTGTGACACCAAAAGAGAGACTCAGATTAAATGCTACTCAGAAACGGAAGTTATCTATAACTATATTTACTAACCGTTAGGGATGTGCGGGTTTACTGAATTTCTAGGTTCCTGCGGTAAAAAAAAGTTTCTGTTTTGTCGAAACAGATATGCTATAATCTTGAAAAGTTTGGGAATTATTCTTTCATTCCTGAATATATAAAACATTGAGTAATTCAACACATTTTTATATTTGCTATTATTATCTGAGTGATAGGTTTTATAAAGCAATTTTGGTTAGTCAATTTATTTTATAGTTTACTTAAATAAATAAGACATCTTAAATCAATAGATTTCAACTAGTCACTCGCCATGTTGAAGTGTTGTGTACTTTCTATAAAGTTACTTCTCTTAGACTATGCATCAAATATATAGACAGCATTATCCTCAGTTGCAATCACCAAGCAATAGTTAAGCATGTATAGTCTAGAGGTAATAAGTCTATTTCATATTAGATCTTCTATGGGGCTGTTTCATATGTTATTATCCAATTTGTATTCGGTTATAAACTTTATATTTTTGTTTAGATTTTCACTATTAGGGCTTTTGTATTAATTTAACAAATTAAATATTGCATAGTGTTTTAAGCTAGCATTAATTAGCAAATCTATATATAATTAATTATACATTTTTAATTCCTATTCTTGTCCCTAAGTACGAGATTATAAAATTCTTGTTCCCGATTTTGTCTCCATGGTTGAGTTTCTTTTTCATTTTCATCTCGAATTAAACATTTCTTATCTCGCACACTCTTACTAACGGACAGTAATGTTATTTTTTCAACATTATAATTTAATTATAAGATCTGTATTACATAACACTGTGATGTACCCACCCTCCTCCTCATTTAACACCATAGAGCTCACCCCTTTCTCCCCTTCTCAACAGCGTTATTTGATTTAAAGATGACTCAATGCTCACTATCACTCTCTGGTCTTGTCTTCAAATTGTTTCATACTGTCTCACTTGTTTAGTTATCATTGAAGAAGTCTGGACCGGCCATGACATTGAAAATCACAATACCGGGAGATTTAGCGCCTGTAGACGTTGATCTTGTGCCTGTGATTGAATTCAAACACCCTCAATGGCCACCTGAACCAGTCAGACCTATACTAACGAAGAAGGTATATTACTTTATAAAATGTTTAGTTCAAACAAATTGACAATAAAATAAGTATTCATGATTAAAAGCACATACTAAGTAAAACACAGTATGCAAGGTAAGGGTGAACTTGAAGATTCTCATAGTTGTACAATTTATTTTTTATATGTAGTTAAACCCCAATCCTCCCCCCGTCCCCCCATATTTTTTAATGATTCTTAATATTAATATTCTTAAAACTCACTTTGTTGATCACATGATCTCTAAAGCTTCGATCTCGCAATATACTGTATTGTCTATAATCAGGGTTAATATCTCAGTCAGATGTACTGAGCATGGTTTTTCATTCTTCCTCCATACAAATGCATGTACATTTCCTTTGAATTCTACCTTCCTTATGCTTAACATATTAGTGTGAATGCACGAAATGCCCCAACAGCTAGTAAGGTGTAGTCATTATCATCATCATCATCAGCTTCCAGCCACTGGCCAGGTCTTTTTGGAACATAAACCTCTCCATATCATTTCTCCCCACCACCTCTCCTCTCTCCACTTTACTTTTCTGCACTCCCTTCAGCCACCTGTCCCTACACCAGCTCTTGTAGCAGAAACATTTACATTAAAGAAAATAGGTATTTGTACACATTTTGTACCCCAAATATTTTTAGTAAATGTTGTTTCTGCTTGATATCAAATTCAAATTATTCTTGACTGAATGTTTCAATATTCATCATTCTCCTTAAATATTAATGTATGTTTCCTTAGGTCTTAAGTCATAAAATTTATCAAAACAATTACAAAATATGAATTAAATTAGATTATAAAATTCAAAGCAATTAATCTCAAATTAAACAAAGTAACTTAGTAAAAAAAAGCAACAAATTTTATGTTTGATTTTAAGAGTATCATCTATAAAAAAACATTGTTGAAACTGTATGGGCCCAATTTCCATATGTGCACACTGTCTCAGAATATAAAATGATGCCCTTAGCTAGCTTTAAGGTGGACAGCATTGCTATAGACCAACAGTCACGGCAACCTACGGCCAACTTATTTTATCTGACCAGTAAAAGATTTAGCAAACAAACATTTATGTTCATGAAAATAGATTAAAAACTAGTTACTCTACGAGAAATATGAATATGAAAGTTTTTGCTCGATACTTTTTTCAAACTAGCCCATCACATTTTTTAAAAATCCATATGGTCCACAATATCAAAAGGATTGCCAACTCCAGCTCTAGAAAATGTAACCATCATTGTAGGCAAGCTTCTGTTGAACAAATTACCTAATTTTAATATCAGTGTTATAAAAAAATACATTAGTAAGTCTTGACTTAACAGTCTAAATTAATATAGGATACATTTTGTTTGAAATCTATTTTTTACTATCTTGTGTTTTCAGGAAGCGTGGTTTATAGTGCCCAAGCCAAAAAATAACTCCGATTTTAAAGATACATTTTGGAGGTTAGCATTCCATGAACAAGAACGAGAGCTCATTCATGGAAAGGGTAACCTTAAACCTATTTGTCGGTTACTTAAGGTACAAACACCAATACTTTAAACATATTGTGTTAACCAATGTTTCCTAAACTGTAGTAACTTGTACCCCAAGGGGTATACAAAAGATTTCAAGGGGTAAGGCCTGTAGCATTGAATTTTATTATTTTTTTTTTTTAATGATAGTAATAACATTAAACAAATTAACAAAGATTTTGACATGAATTCTTTGACTTTAATAAGCCTTCTCTCCCTCTCATGGTTTTGTTTAGCTCACCATTGAGGCTTTATTAAAATTTGGAACAACCGTTTATACTTTACCAAATAGAAGGTACAGTAGGGCCCCTCTCATAAGGCAGGTTGGATTCTAGAACCCATTATAAAGCAGAACATAGACTTTTCTTTAACTTTCAAATTAATACAAAATTCTAAAAACATGTTTACACTATTATATATAGTACACAATAGTTCATTCATTCGAATGAAAACTATCGAATTGTCATTTTATATTTTTCATCATTCAATAATCAATAGTGACCATTACTACTGTAAACAAACTGAATTACCGACATAGAATGGCAACCAAAGCCATTCACTGCGCACATCATGACGAAAAATGCTGGAAGAGCGAGACAAGTCCCGAACATTGTAAACATGTATGATTGTAAACTGCTGTATTAGCAGAATGCTGTAAAGCAGTTTCCTAGTATATTAATTTCCTTTTTTAATGAAAAACTGGGAGGAGTAAGCCCTAAAGTTAATACACGACTGGCAAAAATTTGTGAAACACTGATACAAACAACTATTTCACCCACAATTTTATTGCTTCTGACTCGATTTTTAATTCATTTAACAAAATTTAAGCAACCTTGTGAAATTCCTGCTTCAAGGTTTTATACATTCGTGCACATGGGCTACTAATTTTAAAATTCCAGACCTCTTGCATGTGTTAGATATTGCACAATTTTCATGACAGACAGACAGACAAACCTTACCAATTCTTTATTTTATTAATATAAAAGTTAAATTAAAAAAATGCTACAGTGAACTTAAATTTGTATATTAATTTTATTGTGCCAAGTAAATTTTTATAAAAATGAGATATTTCTGCGTGTCTATTTACTATACATGTGAATTAATTTATTGTGATGGCCACTGCAGATGATCTATAGGTTCATTACATATATATTTCAGAAAATGCGAGACATCCAAGGTTGGTCTCTTCTTGAAAGCTATTACATTAAAACCTTCTTGATGTGGGAGGCTATGGAACAAAAACCAGAATTTTGGACCCAAAGATTGAGCATCCTTTTCTTGCAGGTAAGCAATTTGCCGTGTCTTGTTCTATTCACTGTAGTACTGTTCATTACTCATTTGTTCATAAGTAAAGTTGTACTCACAATTACGAGAGTAGTCCACTTATCATAGGAAGAACCTTATCTGACAGCTAGAAAAGCTACTAAATCTACTTTTGGTGGGGGTTCCTCCTTTAGGAAGTTGCATTGCACATTTCACATTCCCTTCTGATGAGTTCCTATAGAATGAAACCTAGGTCATAGGATTGAGTAGTAGCAATTGGTTTATTTCAAGAGACATTACTTCTTTGTTCAGTGGCAGCAATGTAAAGTATGAACTGTATTCTTCTTTTCATTATAAAAGTCATGTTGTGTTGGTTTCCTTTTATATATTTTCTATTCACCTTTCCTGTACCTTCTTCCAAATACATATAACAAAATACCTTAAAAAGCAAAAAGAGATTTTCCTTAAATAGAACTAGATCTACCTTTATGTATTAATACATCAGGTCATGCGATCTGCAGTTGTCACATTTGATAAGTATTACCAATACCTATAAAATAATAGTAATATATAGAGAAAGCTAAAGCTTGTACAATTAATTGTATATTAAAATCTTGTTAATTCGAACTAATTGGTACTTAAGCTTGCTTGGATTAGCGAAAATTCAGGCTAAGTGGGAGAATACATGGATACAATTCAGACCAATTGTGAGAATACTGTATTTTCATGAATTTTAAATTACACTTGAATGGGTTTAATCAAACATTAATGTAACTGGTGTAAAACATGTAGTATGTACTGTGATTAATTTTAGTTATAGGAAAACACATTATGTTGACTACAACATGTAAATATTAAGCATATCTTATTATCAAATATCACTGATTCTTAGAATTCCCTTTTAACTTTGAGCTTGTTAACCATTACAATATATTTCATTTTACCTAATTTTTCCCCCCCATTTTCCAAAAAGTGTGTTGGGATTATCCAGAATTTTGGACCACCAAGGTTTAGTTTAACGATGTTTTACTGTACATGAATAACCAAGCTTAGAAGACAGCTGCATCAAGAACTACATAAAAACCCTTAGCACGGCATAAATCCTTGATAGCGCATTGCATTGCTATCCAAGGGTCCTGTCTTTGATTAATGTGTCCAGGCGTAATTTTTCAAATTTAAATAAACAATATTACAAAACTTAATCCATGTTGGCTATAAAAAAAGTTTGTATTTTCTAAAAGTATCTTCTTACCAACACATTCTATTATAGTTTTATATGACTCGTGATTTTATAATTTTAGCCACTTGCTTTTAGACCACAACTGTGTGCTGATGCTTCAAATATATGTTAGGATCCAACAATATATTGAACAGACTGTACATTAAAAATTAAGAATTTGCCGCTATAAAAGTGCATAGTTGAAACGAGGAATAGTTGTAACTTAGGACGGCCGTCTAGCTTACGATTTCATTCTTAGTCTTGAGACAATGTCTTCTGTACTGACCATGTAAGTTACATTTAGGGATGAATGAACAGTTTATGACACGAAATTCATGCAGGGATAAACTGACTGACTAGCAGGACAGTTGTGTCTGGTACTTCATCAGAGGATGTTGTCAAGCTAAATACCTCAGCATGGTCTAAGAATATATTAGGGTTAAGGTAGTTTACCCAGGGACAGATACCATGTATAGAGCATCTTTTGTATATAATTGTATATTTTATATTCCATGTTATTAAACTAGTTAGTTATAGAATAGTAAACATTTCTCTATTATTTATGTGTGTGCATGTGCTCCCATCCTCTATGAACTGGCCGGTCATGACATATAAATCATTACTATGTACTATTGTTTAAAATTGTGCCCCCTACATAAGTAATCTTTAGATCATAAACACACATCAATTGAAAATTATTAAAATATGATAAAAAAAAACCTAGAAAGCTAGATTAATTAAGAGGGAACAACTATGTAAAATTTAGGCATAAACAAATACAAAACAAAGTAGTGATGCAGCTATAGATGAAAGTCAAAATCCTTGTTGCATTTAGCAAACCTCTTCTTTGTTGCATTTCCTTGTGAAGGAAATACTAATGACGAGGTTATAAAATTCCTAAAAAGGTGACGGATTGGGGGAAGATATGCTGTAAGGGGGCCGGTGTGCGAAACTTCGACTTTGCTTCGAAAACAATTCTTGCTTTGACAATCATGAAGCTTAGTCAATAACTGACTGCCCGCCTGCTAAAATACTCAATTTATGATCAATTATTGTCATTCTGAGTTGTTATGTAGAATATAAATTAATATTCATATGGAAAAAAACTGAAGTAATTTTATTATAAGTTACGGTAATTTGAATTATTAGAATAAAATGAAATATTACAAACAAATGTCTAATAAAACATTTAAAAGTAATTTTAGTGCATAAAAATGATATAAATAACCACATTATAAGATGTTTTCAAGCGTAAAACAACCCACAAAAAATATTTTAATATATATCCGATTAGAGTTTGCTTCAAATTGAAAAAGTGGACTTCTCACACCTCTAAATGATGCCCCTTTAGATCCACTTGCAAAACTTAGTTTTTAGGAGTGAATCCTTTGAATCTTAGAATCCTTAAGGATATTCAATACTTTAGCTTTTGAAACAATTTTTTGTGTAGAGCTACTACGATGCTTACTAGTGGTTTAGTGCAACATCATTATTGGCTAAACCTAACAACCAGATCTCTGATCATTAATTTACCAATTAATGTGGAAAAGTTAAGTCAATTCCTATCATATTTTCTAATATTCAGAATCAAGAGTCAGGATTTGTAGATACAATGTTATTATTATTACTAGCACCGCATCTTACTACCCGTTCGGGTTATACACACTTAAGCTAATGTGTAATGGTAGGGTGATTGTGAGATGAAATGGAGGACCTACAGTTTAATGTGGAATCCGAACCACGGTGGAGGCCTGGCATTCCCCACATTCACAAGATGTCTTGTCAGAGGTGAAGGAAGGGTTGGTAATCAGATAAATCTGCGCCGGGACCGTAGATAAAATGATTTGTATTCAAGAAAATTGGCCTTTTAACCAATTTTTAATAGAAAATCTATAAAAATACCTTTTGCAAGCCTTATTTTGTGAGTTAATGCGACCTAAAAAGTCTTCAATCTTCTTCTAGATGATCGACAAACTAAAGGAGAAAATCGAAGAAGGTTGCATTAAATATTTCTGGGACACACGCTACAATTTGCTAGAGGGCATGACAAAGGTACATCGTGACAACTATATTGGAAGAATTAATAAAATCAAGAAAAATTTAGCCAAGAAGATCTTTGAGGCTGATGCCTGTGATCCCTTTGCTTTAGCAGAGCTTGTGTGTAAGTTTAAGTGCTGTGTGCAAGAACGAGCCTGAGTATATGCTAAATGACTGCCCAGTGGTAGTAGTGTTGATTTGGTTGTCAAAACAAGTTGTGTAGAGGTTTTTCCAAAAATGTGTCACAATGTGAGTAGCGCATAAGTGTAATCCCAAACACACTTTGGGGATACTCAACGTCTATTCATACTAATGCGCTGCTAAAATTAGTGGCCCACTTGAGCATCTGCTTAGCATTTACTCAGGCTAGTTCTTGCATACCGCCTTAAATGTAGTTGACAATTTATTGATATCTCTGCATACTTTACCCTCATTTGAGATCTTGGAGTTCCAAATTTTAATTAGGGACGTGTGAGACACAAAAATTCAAGAAAAAAATTATCTCGCCTCGAAAGTTTAAAAAATTAATCTAAAAAATTTGAGAAATAAAAAAGAAGCAAATAAGGGCCTTAAAGAAATTTGAAAACCAAACCAGGAATTTATTATTTCCAATAATACCGTAATAACACAAAAATAGGCTGCATTCCCTCCCTGAAAACAGCCTTCATTAAGAAATGTTTTGGCTATAAATATTGTTTTTAAATTATAAATGGTGTTCATTATAACTACAGTCACCCCATGACTTCTTTGGTGCCGACTGACAGCTCACAGCTGAAAGCTGACGTCTTTGAAAAGCTACCAGACCAAATTATGGATCCCTATGCTGAACCATATGATCTGCAAAAACATGTGTTTAGCAGCTGTCACTTCTGACAATCAACATTTAGGTATATACCTTACATATCACAATTTTATTGATTGCATATAAATTGTGTATTTAGATATTTCACGTATTTGAATGAACTTTATATAAGACAATCTAAATAAAGCACCAGCTTAAATGTCCGAAAGGGACTCCATAAGCTAAATATTTATTTTAGTAAACTTAATCTAATTTTTTTTATTTTCAAAGGACGTTTTCTCGTCTCGTTCTCGATACTTTTTTATATTCTTGTCTCAAATTGAAAAATGGGTTCTCGCACATCCCTACATTTAATCACTAAACCATTCAGAGCTTGCCGTGTCAGGGTAGACACAATACACCATAGAAATAATATTAATCCGATATACTTATTGTTTATATTGATATAATACAGTAATTGTATTTATAATAATATTTTAAATATTTATTTTATCATAATATAAAGATGAAAACAAACAATTGCCTGTTGTAATGTATTAACACAATTTAGAAACATTGTGAATTAATGTAATTTAAGTAATAAGAAAGGAAGGTAAACTATTAGGATAGCAATATCCCAATTTTATTATGAATGGACATTGACAACTATGAAAAGCTACTAGATATGCTTCACATATTCAAACATCAATTCACTTTATCTTCAGTTGTTACTTTTCATATATGATATCAATACCTACAGAGTACCAAATATAATATAGTAAAATGTTGCCAATGTTGACTGCAAAAACCTTTTTTCTCTTTTCGCCCTTTATTAAACTACTCTTAATTTTAAGTTTTAAACAGACACACAGACAGACGGCATTGCAAAGACCACTATTTAGGGTTCGTGGGGTCATGAGACGTTGACATCCATCAACATTTCAGTTGTTTTTTTTGCGTATAACTTGAAAGTTATTGGTTTTATAAAAATATGCTTCAATTAAAATATTCATATTATAAATAGATCTACATATTTGTAATGATAAGTAATTTCATTTCTTAAATAGTTTTAGAGATATGATACAAAATGAGAATTTACGCATCAACCCGGAACCCTTAAAGTCATTTGGCCAAAATATCGAGATTAGCCATTTTTTTGGGAATATTTATGAATGTTCAGAAATTAAATTTAATCAAAATCGTTATAGCCGATTTTGAGAAAATTGACTTTTTCTCTTTTTGCCCTTCAGTAAAATACCCTTAATTTTAGGGTTAGATAGCCAATTCCAAAAACACCTCGGGGCAACCCTATGAAAACCCTAGATACCAAGTTTTATACCGATCGGTAAAATAGTTTAAGCTTTAGTTGGAGGTACAGACAAACAGACGGAAATTAAAAAACCTCTTTGTCGGATTCGGGGGTCATGAAACGTCGAGATTTATCAAAATCTCGAGATCAAATTTTTGTGTCGATCACAATACTTTCTCTAACTGTAAAATAGTGAGAAAGTAAAAAAGTGTTTATAGTTGGGACAAATCCACTATTTGACAAATCTGAATGCCCACCTTTGAATCTCGAATCCGAAACTTAGAAAATATTATGAACATAAGAGGAAATATAAATATAATAGAATATTAGAAAATACAAATAGTAACAAAATGTTAACATTCTTTTTATAATCCATTCGTTATAATATTCTTACATTCAGTTAAGTGAACTAGTTTTGGACAACCATTAAGCAGTATTAGAGCTCTAAAACAAATGTCACTTGAAATAGTTTTTTTTTAAAGTCTTGAGTCTCAAATTTGAAAATTTCTCTAATATCCTTAGAGATTTGAGGGACCATCCCCATTGTGTTTTTTCTCACATCTTACTACCTGTTCAGGCTATACACATATGGTAATTACTCTAATGAGGTAGGGAGGAAGAAAGAAGCATTTTAGAGGTAATCTACCCACATTTGCTTGGAAGTAGAGTTTGAAACTTTTTTTTTTCCCTCGGGATCTTAATAACCTGTTTCCTGGTGGTAACACAGGTTCTTTTTTCCTCTTTATTTAGTTTTTCAATAATCTTTTCTTATTCTTTTATTTATTCTAGTTTTCTAATCTGATTTAGGCTCGTTTATTAGTTGGTCTTCTTCACCAGATGTTATCCTTCTTCGCTTGTTGATCCACCCCGGGTATTTTATTTCACCCTCCACCTCTGACACTCCTGGTTCACCCCATTTCTAAAATTCTCCAGACACTCTTTATTGGTGGCGAGCATTCCTGTATCTATCACCTGGGGAAGAAAACCATTTAGGAAAAAACACCCTCAGTAGACCTGACAAGGATTTGAACCTCGATATCCCTGTCATCAGAAGGCTAGTCTAAAACGAGAGTGACTCCTTAGAATGTTTGGCCATTGAAGTGGGA
This sequence comes from Timema californicum, assembly GCA_902141385.1. Classification (NCBI taxonomy): domain Eukaryota; kingdom Metazoa; phylum Arthropoda; class Insecta; order Phasmatodea; family Timematidae; genus Timema; species Timema californicum. The sequence continues at coordinate 126,506 of CABFOW010001381.1, read as the reverse complement.
TATTAAGTAGTTGCCAATTAATGTATGTGTGTGTAACAAACACACACTTTCTTTAGACAATATTTAAAACAAAATTGTTCATATTGCAGTGATTGTATTATATCATTTCATATTTAGTAGTAATATCATACTTTAATTTTTTTTTGCAGTAGCCAAATCGGAATTGGAAAAGTGCAAGACTGATTACAACTCCAACAGCATCCAAGTTGCAGCCTCCTCTTTGGAGAGTAGTCCAAGCAGTTCTCTTGATGTTGTCGACAGTGCAGACATCAAGGAAATATCTAACAGAAATGATAGCGATGATGCTGCAGTTTCGCTGACTACAATAGTCGCTCTTTTGGAAAGCATACAACATGGTGTTGCTAGGAACAATGAAAAGGTTGATAAGGTTTTGAGTAGGATTATAAACTTAGAAGAAAAAGTTTCTATGCTCAATGATGATATTCACAGTCTAAAAACCAACTGAACTCTCAAAATAGGTCACATTCTAATATCTTCACATCAGATCTTAAGGGTGATATGTCATCTATATTCAAATCAAGTGAAGCCGGTACTAAGCATGGTTTGTCCTCCATCAAAGAAAAGAGTAATATTCATCTGTGCTGCTGCAAAGGATAGAAGGTTCGCAAATATTTCATCATCAACTGTTTCCAGCCTGTGGTCGGGCTACTTTAGTATAATGCCTCACTATTATTCTATCCTTCCAGCATTCTTCTTCCTTTAATATCTTCCATTATTCTCCTCTCACATGCACACGTTCTGTTATCTGCTCCTACTATCTCTTTCTTAGGCTACCTTGTGGTATTTTTCCTACATACTTAATTTTCGACATTTTCTTTGGGATCTTCCCTTTTTCAATCCTCACTATATGCCCATACCACCTCAGTCTTGCTTCCTCTACTATCTCATATATTCCCTGTACCCCCACTCTTTCCTGGATAACTTCATTCCTAATCTTGTTTTTCCTTAAGACAGCTAACATGCTCCTCACAAACTTTATTCCCATAGCCTCCACTTTCCTAATCTATCTTACATTCATTGTCCATGTTTCTGCTGCATATGTAACAATGGGTACACATTACACCCTGTACAACATTTCCGTGGATTTGAAGGGGACTTCCCTTTTGCATAGCAGGTCTCTTACACACATATAGAACAAATTTCCCTGCTGTCTTCTTCTCATTACATTCTCCCTACTTTTACCTTTTACCTCATTCGTGCTCCCAAGATATTTTATGTTCTGTACTTTTCTCAGCTCTACTCCATCCAACCTTATATCTTTATTAGGCCTTACCCTCTTCTTTGTCATTGCCATAATTTCACACTTTACCATGCTAAATTTCATTCCACATTCTTTTACTTCCTCATTCCATTCTTATAGCTGTTCCTGTACTTCCTTTTCCTTCTGCCCCGATCCCATCAAGTCATCAGCAAACATCATGGCTTTCATTCTTTCCTCCTCGAATTTTTCTAACATTTTGTTCATGATCATTTTCATTACCATTACAAATATATTCTAAATAACTTTCATTAAATTGAAAAATTACATCTGGACATGTGAATCAAACCCTGAACCTTTGGCTCAGTACACCAATGGTCTAATTGCTGAGCTATCCAGAAGTCATCCTATGCCCAGGGTCATGTTTCACTCATACTTTAAAGTAGTCTCTGTGATGGATGTGCGGAAATCGTCGGCTACATATGCATGATCATTTAACATCTCAAACTATCAGATAATGCAGCCACCTTTGACTCAGAAGGGCTTTATGCTGCTAATAGAAAAATAACAACTGTACGAATGCACAATGTACAAATTTGCAACTCCTAGAAAGCTCAGTGGTTAGAGCATTGGTGTAGAGCCAAAGATTCAGGGTTCAATTATTGTGTTCAGATGTCACTTTTCAATTTAAGCTTACATTCTTATGGTAATTTTTGTAAAGTACTCTTTAGTTTATCAAGTGAAAGATAAACTTAACTGATTTTACCATTTTATTTCCACACTAAATCATGTGCATTGATTCTACCATTTTATTTCCGCACTAAATTAGGTGGACTGATTTTACCATTCTATTTCCACACTAAGTCAGGTGATTGATTCTTACCATTTTATCTCCACACTAAATCATGTGCACTAATTCTACCATTTTATCTCCACACTAAATCAGGTGCACTGATTCTACCATTTTATTTCCACAGTAAATCAGGTGCACTGATTTTACCATTTTATCTCCACACTAAATCAGGTGCACTGATTCTAACATTTTATTTCCACACTAAATCATGTGCACTGATTCTACCATTTTATTTCCACACTAAATCATGTGCACTGATTTTACCATTTTATTTCCACACTAAATCAGGTGCACTGATTCTACCATTTTATTTCCACACTAAATCATGTGCACTGATTCTTACCATTTTATTTCCACACTAAATCATGTGCACTGATT
>CABFOW010001381.1:41730-123918 GCA_902141385.1 Timema californicum | reverse complement strand
CACTAAATCATGTGCACTAATTCTACCATTTTATCTCCACACTAAATCAGGTGCACTGATTCTACCCTTTTATTTCCCCACTAAATCATGTGCACTAATTCTACCATTTTATCTCCACACTAAATCAGGTGCACTGATTCTACCCTTTTATTTCCCCACTAAATCATGTGCACTGATTCTACCATTTTATTTCCACACTAAATCAGGTGCACTGATTCTACCCTTCTACCCTAGACAAGCATTGTTTCAAAGTTAGCAATTTGAATTGTAAAAGGTTTTAAGAGTTTGTCATGACCTTAATGCTTAAGTTTCGTAGAAACAATATTTAACAAAACAAATTGAATATAAAAACAAATAATTGCCCAAATACTTAAAAATATACGAAAAAAGTGTGTAAACACTGCGAATTAATTTAATGTAAGTGATAATTCAGTGTTTCCATTCATTCAAGAGAACAGTAAACTAAACTGTTGTCATCATGCTATAGGGTGACCTGGTGGTCTAGGGGTAAGGTGTCAGACTTCTGTGCTGGCGGCCGGGGTTCAATCCTCGGTCCCGGCACAGATTTATCTGAATACCAAACCCTTCCTTCACCTCTGACAAGACATCTTGTGAATGTGGGGAATGCCAGGCCTCCACCGTGGTTCGGATTCCACGTTAAACTGTAGGTCCTCCATTTCATCTCACAATCACCCTACCATTACACATTAGTGTAAGTGTGTATAACCCGAATGGGTAGTAAGACGCGGTGCTAATAATAATAATAATAATGCTATAGTGAATAGTAAAATTATATAGGAAAGAGAGTTTGTAGTTTCAGAGAACATTTTGTCCTAAGCTTTGGTTTACCAGTAGCTATTTTATTTTTACTAGTCTTTTGACCATTTGCCCTTTATTTGTATTTTTACTAGGGTTTCTTTAAGGAAAATTTCTTACCCTCTTTTATGAGGTATTATGCAATATGTATTTGAAAGAAGGCACAGGAAAATTGAATAGAAACACATAAGAGGGAACAAACATATGGCATTTACAACAAAAAGAAACACAGTTCACACTTTAAATTGCTATTTTATTAAGAACAACAAAAGAGGAAAGAAAAATATCAATATTGTGCTTGTGTGTTTCGATCTATTTATCTTATCATTTTTAAAAATATTATTCTAAGTGTATGAAATAAAGTGCATTAGCAATGTTATAACATATCAATAAATATGATCAAATTCTATAAAATGAATCACAAATATAATTAAAAACAATTAAGACACATTATTACAAACACTTCACTATTTCATCTCTCGGGAGGTAAGACTGATCAAAATTAATTGTGTTGTAATTAAATGAGTGCTTATATTATACAATAATTGTCTATTTTCAAACCTATAATTAATTAGGGGTAGAAAGGGGTTCTCAAAAACTTGACTTCATATTTGGAGTATATGTAACGTTTGTATTAACAACTTGACTTCATATTTGAAATGTATGTAACCTTTGTAACGAAAGTAAATTGTTAACATTTTAATAAAATGTACAAATATTAAGTTTTGTTGTATAAGTTGATAATAAATAAATGCAAGACTGAGCAAAATATTTTATTGCTTATGTGAAAATGTCTGGAATCTTGTCCCCCTCCCTCTCCCCCACTTATCATTACCCTCAGCACACTAAAATCACTAAAACTTCCAACACTATCTGCACCCGCCCATGCTTTCAAAGTAGTAAATTATCTGTTTGGGCCAGTGTCGAGAAGACTTGCACCCCATGTATCATATCCTTTTTCCCAATCCTTATAGCACATTTATTAACATAAAATTCAAAGTCTATCTACGATCTCATCTCATAATTTCTAAGTACACAATATTAAACTAGATATACAGTATATTTGTTCCAGAATGATCTCTTCTCACTCTATATATACACATTAATTTTAAGATCATACTAGTTTCCGTTCTCAAACAACTAGAAACACTCAAGTGTATAGCTTTTAAATCTGGTAAATATACTATTTCATATATTCAAATCCTGTTATTATAACTTATCAACTTTCATAAAATTTACTTTTTATACCACATTATCTAATACACTGTGTTTTAACCATAATTTCATTTGGTGTTTTCTTTTTTTCATCAGACCTGAGGATGATGCCGTCATAGCATCAAAACATGTCAAAACTTTAATAACATTGCAGGGATTGCAGCAGTATCTATAAGGAACAGGGAATTACAGATAAGAAAGAAATTCAATTTTTACATATTTTTTATATTTTCTCAATTCTCACAAATAATTCTGTTTAAATTCTCAATACAATACAAAGACATGTAATTTATGCATGATCACATCATCCTTACTTAACACACATGGTTTAAATGTAATTTGACTTAAAAGTCTACTCTTTTTTTTATGTACTGAACTTTTTAGATGTTTGTTATAATTTTATTGATTTTTATCAAATTTTTTAACTTGTAATTTTTCATATATGAATCAAATTATAGTGCCTATATTATTATAACATTACATTACATATCTATGTCTTTCATGTTAAATTAACACAATTTGTACACTTTTATTGAAAATTGAATTCTACTATAAATAATTTTAAACATTCCTTATTAAACTGTTAAAAATGTTTTTTTCAAAAAATATAAAATGTTTATAAAAATGTATGGTTTGCTAGTGAAGAATGGAAGCAATTGTTGCATTTTTTTAAATAAAACAATTAGTTGTAGGAATTTAAATATTCAGAGGACAAATCACGGTCATTGACACTCGTGACCAGATTTATAAAATTCGTAAGATAACGTAATATCCTACAAGATCAAATTCTGTTTGTGTTTAGGCTATATAAAGTACAGATTATTTTTAATTACAGTACAACTGGAATAGCTCTGTTAAATATTTGTATTGAAAGATAAGCAATGCATGTCTTTTTGTGATCAGTATCATATGATTGCAGGCAAAACTTTACCAGTCATTTTAAAAACTGCTAAAGCAAAGTAAAATTGTGAGTTATTTTCCAATTGAATAGATCATTGCTATTGCTAACAACATTAAAAATTAAAATATGTCACATTTTCAAAACCCTATAAAATCCTTGGAGGATAGTTTTGCTGTTTGGGGTTTAAACAACTGAAAGAAATCCTTAGAGAGGCTTGGTATACACACAAACTCAGATTCTTATAAACGAGAAATGCTGAGTCACAAACAGAAGAACCCAATCAATAAGCAGAAATGTTCACACAAAAAAATCAGATCTCTCTGTTGGTAGGTTATGTCTTGAGAAGATGACTAGAATCCAATATCTGGCCAAGCAAGGTTTGGCTTTAAGAAAACATGAATCTGTACCAGGGAATGTCTTTCAGTTGCTTAATCTACAGGGTGAGGATGTCCCTGAGCTAACTGCATGTTTAAACTGAAATACTATTCGTGTAGGTCCCTTACTGGAAATTTATACTTCATTCACGGGAGGAGTTTACCTCTGAAAGGTCTTTTTTCTTACCAATATCCTACTATATAATAGATTTCTGGTAGGGAAAAAAGTCCTTTCCCAGGTAAACTCCTACCGTGAACGAACAATATCTGAATTTCTTATGGCATTCAAGGAACTCAACCCAGAAGTCAGGTAAGAATTTTTCAACTTGGCCTATTTTCATAATTTTGATGTAACAGTTTTTGTTTATTCTCCTGCGCATAGACATGGCTCAACTTTTGCTAAAATTATTCAGAGAAAGGGATGAAAAGATTAAACAAAAATCACATATTGACTTTGAGAATTCAGATTAGTATGCTCAACTGTGGGATCAAAGACAAAGAAAATATGGAAAGTATTTTTTTTAATCCACCTAACAAGTCATGTTTGTCATAAGGTTATCAAAACAATAGAATTCAAATCTTAACTTAGGGTTGTTCACAAACTAATTTTAATATTACTATATACTAATTTACAAACAAGTTATATCTAAAAAAAATGTAAAATCAAATAAAAAATTAAGACTATTTTGCTACATCCACACGCACCGAAAATTCGCTATACTTTGTATCAAATACATATTTTAAATAAATATTGTAGTGATATATACTCGAGTGTTCCCAGGATAAACATAGCTTGTTAAAAATCACCTGTAACGTTTTCACCCACTGTCTCCAAAGGCGGATTTATGAATAGGCCTAGTAGGCACTTGCCTATGGCGGCAAATTTTGAATGACGAAAGAAAACATAAGTCTTTGCTTGGATTCTTAATAAGTTTAAAACCTCAGTATAATAAATAATCAAATATTATTATTATTATTAGCGCCGCGTCTTACTACCCTTTAGGGTTATACGCACTTACGCTAATGTGTAATGGTAGGATGATTGTGAGATGAAATGAAGGACCTACAGTTTAACGTGGAATCCGAACCACGGTGGAGACCTGGCATTCCTCACATTCACAAGATGTCTTGTCAAAGGTGAAGGAAGGGTTTGGTAATCAGATAAATCTGTGGCGGGACCGAGGATTGAACCCCGGCCACCAGCACAGAAGTCTGACACCTTACCCCTAGACCACCAGGTCACCAATAATCAAATAATGTAAGCACTTTTTATCTGTTATTCCACAGATAACAATTGTGTATATGATATGTGTGTGTCTGTGTATAGGGGCTGGTAAGGGGAAAACAGGAATTTAGAAGGTTAGAAATTAAGGTAGGAAAGGTGGGTGGCCAATTATCTAATGCCTATGGGTGGCAGAATCATAAATCCGCCCCTGTCTGTCTCCCATCGAACCAATAATACACAGGTTCTGCACTACATACCTCACATGGAAATGTATCTTCGTTGTTACCAGGCCAATAGTGTTTTCAAATAAGTGACGAGAACAATTCACAAGTATAGTTTAAACCAACTCTTGTCTACCCTGGCAACACTACACATCACTGAAAGAGTGTAGTAGTATAAGACTTACATTAATTGTAAAAAAAAAGCATACAATGCTTGTATCCATACCATGTCCCCCAAACTTTGAATCTATAAACATGTTTTAGGGATTATAAATGTTGAACCTAAGAGGAAGTGTACCCACATTTGTGTGGGAGTGGGAAACCATGTAGGAAAAAACACCTTAAGTACACATGACCAGAATCGAACCATCATTTCCCCACCATAGGCAGTCTAGTCTATCGCGAGAATAGTGCCTTAAACCATGCGGCCACCAAAATGGGTTGAGCATTCATTACTCACTCTAATCCCCAAACTAGAAACTATTTGAATCTCAAGCAACCCGACTATAAACTGCATTCCAAAACAATAAAACTTAAGACTCACATTAAAAATATATATGCCCCTAGTGCTTAATAAAATTAATGGAATGGAGAAGGCGAAATGGGGGAGTTGATCTCTACCCGCACCTTAGCCTAAATCAATCTAGTCCCAATCATTCCACCAGCTTTACAACAAAAAATACTATCAGTAGCAATGGTTTTCTTTATCAATAGTAAAACCAACTTATCACCTTGAGTTAGAAAACATAAGGAATTTATTTTCTTGATTTTAGTTAAATACTTGTGTAAATGTGGCATAAAAATTTAAACTTTAATGTAAAATACGATTAATATAAGTTTAATATAATAGTTACTTTAAAAAATTAAATACATATAAAAATTAAATTAACTAGCAAAAATATATTCAGTTAAAACAATACAATCGAGTAGTATAAAGCAATAAATATTTCAAGTTTAACTTTTCTAATAGATCCATTTATAAATCATAAGTTCAAACATGCATTTTTAAAATGAATTTTTTTTTTGTGAAAAAAAATCATATTCACACAAATTTGAGTTTTTAAATATATTTAATATAATAATTACTTTACAATCTTGATTGAGGGACTGTATTTGCTATGAAACAATATCTTAAATTAAATAAAATTAACTATACAGTGGGCCTACTTGGAATTTTTGAGAAAAAAATTGAAAATTCTGAGTACTTAAATTTGTAAAAAATCTTTTGAGTCGAGTTTGAGCAGCTACCAAAACTACTCGAACTAGAATTTTTGAGTACTCACACACCCCTATTTTTTAATCATCAGATATAGATTATTTTTTTTAAATCATTATTTGAAGAAGTAAATGATTGGGATTTTGGTGGTTCTGTGCACAAGATTGATTCCAACATCACTAGCAATACTTATTACGGCACATTCATTCGAAAACACAATTATTTGTGTGAAAAATTACTGTAGAGAACTCGACTAGTTTAATAGCAGGTTGTATTGTGATGATTATTTTAATAAACTTACATTTTTATTCAAGTTGGTCTTCCAACAACATATAGGATCCTCCAAATAAGTTATTTGAGTTAGTTAAATATTCCAAATATAAGCCTATTATTGCCTTTATGCCGAATTAATATTTTAAATCATTCCCTGGCTTCACAGCTTTCTGCATTGGCTTGGTGAAAATTTTTTCTCTACTCGTATATTCGACAAATATTTTTGCTACTCATGTATTGCTTTATTCATGGTTATAGAAGAGTATTGAACTGGCAGCTTAATCTATTAGCTTCAATATAAAGTAGTCAGACTGGCTTAAAGTACAGTTGTTCAATGATAGACGACATTTTAATTAATAACGTATTGCAATGAAATGTCGAAACTCGCCCGTGCCAGGGAATGGTTAGGCTAACAATGAAGTGGTTCAATGCTTGTGCCAGGTAAAGGGTTAAAAGTTTCTGTGTTGAGAGGTAGAGATCTCACATCGTTAAATACCTTATTTTCATACTCTCTATACAATAAAATTATGTAAAAATATCTTAATAATTGTAAAATGAACTAATAAAAGATAGTGAAAATATATGACAAATTTAAAAAGAAAATCCCATAAAAAACTATTAAAACTAATACATTTATAAAACTTTTACGAAAACCTTATTTTTTTTGTAAATAATAATGCATGCTAAAGAAACTAATTTCACCATCTTTTCTTTACAAGACTAAACAATTTGGCATTTTTATCAACCCAATCTATGAATGTGGGCCCCATAGTGACAATGCATTCTAACAAGTTAAGACAGTCGCTTTCAGCCATATGATCATTTACAGACTTTTTGTTCAACAGAAACTGATATATGTCGATCAGTTTGAAACTCTTAGGTGTTTTGGTTACATCACCAAATTCAGGGGGAGAAAAGTTGAGACGTTTCCTGGCCGCTACTGCGTCATCCTTGCGACTTCTCTTTGTGGTATCTGTGGGTTCAGCATTTACCTTTGTTTTTGTAATGGGAGAGTTACTTATTTTAATGATATTATCCTCTTGTTTCGGAGTAGTTTCATTCTTAGCCTGTATCCACTCTTGTAATGTTAGACTATGAATGTTCCTTGTAGGAGTCGTGCAGCATGAGTCTGTCAACTGTTTTTCCACAAGAAGCATATATGCAGATGGGTCTTCCTTAGATTCTTCTAAATCATTAGCACTTTTAAATTTAATTTGAGGTATCTCCTCAATGATGTCTAGGACTTTGCATAAATCGTTGTCAAACTCTTTGTCAAACTCGTCTTGTAAATTAACTAGCGGCTTTGGGGGGACTGTGTGGTTACAGTTGAGTTGTGTGATACCCAAGTTGGGTGTTGGATTCTCTTTCTTCCCACCACTCTTCTTTTCACACAACAGTTCCTTGAATGCTACAAGTGAATCTATGCATAGCACATCATCTGGGATACCCTGGAAAATAAGTTGTTGGAAAATCATTTTGATTACTTTTAGTCAGGAAATATATTAATTTTGTTATATAAGAAAGAATATGTTATAAAAATAGAAGCCTGTTGCTTTGTAAATTAGTTTTATGTTTCTTTTCTGTAGTTCACTTAAAAATTATTTTCAAACTAGAGCTTCTATAATTCTTTGTTTTCTTCACAAATTTAAGTTGTTGAACCAGCCGAAACAAGGTTGGTTGATGATATCACACAAATCATCTTTGGTTGTGTTCATGAGCTGTTTACAAAATATGTTTTATTTTGAAACTAGTATTTTGAATGACTCTTTATGTTATAAAATGCATTTATTTATTTTGATAGCCAGTTATACAGATACAAGTGTGAATATAATACTTTTTAAATTATTATTTCATGTTTTATATCTCTTGTAGCCACAACCCTAAACAAAAACAATAGTTTTATTAAAAAAAAATTTCAATGAATTACGAAAATGCCAATCATGCAATAATTTTTTGGGAAGTATTATTTGAATCATTTGGTAACAATTTTTTATTGATAATATAGTATTATTAAGCAAATAATAATTATTTAAGAATAGGTTGATATTAATTACTTTCAGCCATTGTTTGCAATAAAGAACCTTTGTCTAGATGCTACCACTTCTACAAGTGATAGGGTAGGGTACCGTATATATACCTGATGTGAAGTTCTTTCTTGTAATTCAAATACCAGACTTAGTTTAGTAATTATAATTATCAATTTAGTATGTAAGAGTGTGGTAACTGTGTTTACAACCTAATTTATAGAAATAAACATAATTCTGTATAATTTGTTCTATAAAATGTGTAACTTATGCTAACGTATCACTTAGTTATAACTGTTGAGTGGATCTTATTACAGTGACATGGCTTTTTAAGGTTCCTTTTATTTTAGTGTTTGTATGTACCTCATCATCCTGTTGTTTTGGATTATAGTTGTGTTAGTGGCTCTCAAGTTGACTATGAACTAAACAAATTGGGTGTAGACGGTTTGAAAAATATTTTGTAGGAAATTGTATTTAAGTGAACTGAATCGTAATAATCTATAATCATTTCTAAGACATGTTGCATGATAAATGCCTACTTTCATCCAAGTAACCTAAAATACTAAGAGCTTAGTATAAATGGTTAATGCACAACAAATATTTATGTTCAAACAATGGTTTACCTTTTTAACAAATTGCAATTCTGATTGTAGGATTGGGAAATCAAATCTGTTTCCATTGTGAGCCACAATACAAATTGGACGAGGCAATCTTTCTAGATAGCCTTGAAGAATATTCACAAGATGTTCATCAAATGGTTTTTGTTCTTGCAACACCAAATTATCTAAACCTAAGGGAAAAAGCCCAAATATAGTACCAGAACTGTAATAACCAGTGAGACAGTAGCTGCTGGCCTTCTAACCGGCCTTACTATGCAGTTATCACGCGGTTATGTGATACTTATAATTATGAAATGAGCAAGACTTTTGATGTTATTTAAATGATTACATCTTCAGTACTGAAGCTATGATATAAAATAACACAATTTTTGTTAAATTATGGATTGTTTTTGTGCGATATTACACATTTCGCATTCTGAGTACTATGTGCTGTGTAGATTTATGTTACTACTTATTAATATATTACCAGCACTGTTTTAACGAGTTGCGTGATGAATCGAACTGTGGATTCATACACACAAGCAGCTTATATATGACCTACCCCTTGTCACCAGTGTTAAAACTAACTAATAGAAAAGTTCCTGGCAACTTGATGTTGTGAAGGCTAGCTTCCTATCCTTTCCTATCTTTGGAGGATTGTGCCCAAAGAGCTTCCTGTTTTGAAGTGTGTAAATCTGTTGTCCTTGTGCAGCGATGGTGGTGATTGCCACATAAAATTAATGTCAATTGGGTCGGTTGTGAATGCAAGAAGGAGTGGATGACCGTCGACAGTGCGGACCCTGGAAAATGTTGCGGTAGTGAGGGAAATGTTCACTCACAGTCCTAGTAAATCAACACACCTGGCCTCTTGTGAATACGGACTCTCCAGATACACAATGGGTAAAGTGTTGAAGAAACAGCCACGCTACCGACTGAGCTAAGGTGTGTGATAGTAAATAGTACATATAGTAGCCCCACGGCTTCTTTGGTGCTGACTGACAGCTAACAGCTGACTTCTGACAGTCAACATTTAGATATATACCTAAATTTTGACCTTCAGAAGTGACAGCTGCTAAACACATGTTTTTTCAGATCATATGGGTTCGGCGTACAGATACATTATTTGGTCTGGTAACTTTTCAAAGCTGTCAGTCAGCACCAAAGAAGTCATGGGGCTACTGTACATCTGTAAAGAATTTAAATCTGATAGAAAACCATGATTTTTTCTTTGCAATAGACTTAAAAGAGTCTATAGTAGATCGGAGAGTACAATTGGTCATGTTTTTATTAGCATCATATCTTAATAGCTGTTCGGGATATATGCTTATGTACTAATTATGCTAATGGTTTTAGGGATGAAGAAGATTATATTCAGAGAAAGTATACCCACAGTTGCTTGGAAGAAGAGAGGAAAACTATTTTGTAAAAACCATCCTTAGTACACCCAAACTAGATGTGAACCTCAATCACCCCATCATCGGCATTATAGTCTGCCGCGAGAGTGATACCTTAGACCATGTGGCCACCGAAGCGGGTTATTGACCATGCTATTACTAACACACATGATAAGATAGAATGTGGATAAATTATATAAACTTTAGTCTCAGTGATCATAATAATTGAACTCGACTCAGACAAAGTTCTTAATAAAGAAGGGAATAGAAACCGAGAACAAAACCCAAATACTATCAACTTCAAAACTCTAAATCACATGCTCCTATAAAAGATTGACTCAATAAATAATGACAGACTAGATAAATATATATGTAAACCTTTTTAACATTGTAAGACAATCATTAAATTCAGCCAAAAAGGCAAGATGACAGGAGCAAAGAAACCACTTGCAAACGGAATGGTCATATCCCAAATCCGAATATTAGGAAAAATTATGGACATAAGAGGAGACATAAATATAGTAGAGTGATAGAAAATACAATTAGTAACTAAATGTTAACATTTTTTCTTATAATCCACTCTTTATAACTATCATACATTAGTAAAGTGTTAAATTACTGGTCACAGGTCTGGTTTTTAACTTCATTCTATATTTATAATTGTTTTTGAACCACCAATAAGCAGTATTAGAGCCCTAAAGCAAATTTTACTTAAATATTTAAAAAATATTTTTTTTTTTCAATTTTTTAAGTCTTGAATATTCTTAAGGATTTGAGGTCCCATCGCTAATAATTCACAATAATCAAGAATATACTTACTTACTCTTGGCATTATGAACTCGAAAATGCATTGCCGCACCTACAAAAGTCTGCTACCTATCCCTATCTAGTGCTAGTTCTATCCTGTCCACCTCATTACACTCAATTTCTTTCAAGTCCAATGTTATCTTCCCATTGGGTTTGCCGGTCAATACCCTGAACAAGATTCTAGAATCTCCCATTCACACACTATGTCCTGCCCACCATAATCAATTATCCTAACAATGTATTGTGATGGACACAGGAAATGAACCTAACTCCTCATTGTGTAACATCCTCCACTCACCAGTAGCCTCATTCCTTTTTGGACCAAATATTTTCCTAACCACCTTCTTTTTGTCTTGTCGGTAAGGTAAGAGACCATGTTTCACACCCATAGAGAACAACTGGTAACATTATTGTTTTATATGATATTCTGGGTTCTACTACATTCCTGGGAAGCAGGCAAGATGACAAAAAACAAATATCCATTATTTTCAATGATTGTTTTATTGAGATGAGGCATTCTATAAGTGAAAATATGGATAAACCAATCCAATCAAACTGGATAAGGAAAAACAAGATAATGAGGATCGGTTAGCAAAGAAAAAGTTAGCAGAAAAAAAACACCAAGAAAAAAATCAAAGGTAACCCAAACCGTGAATTACAAGAAAAATTAAAAAGACATGTGAAGTATGAAAGACAAAAGAAAACGGGTGTAGTTAAACCAGTACATAAAATGACGGCCAGAGAAAAGAGACTAACACGTAAAAAGTGGAAAGAAAATTCTAAATGCCACAGGTTGAAAAAAAAAATTAGCAAACGAAAACTCATGTCCTGACACCATAACTAATTCCGTAGAGCCTCTTCCTGGCACAGCAAATAACAATATTAATACTAATAGTAATTCAGATGGGAGAAAATCTCGTGGGAGAAAAAAAGTTCGAAGAGATAGAGCACAAGCCTACAACAATATAAAATACTAAATTTACAAAAAACTCAAAGAGATTGTCAAAGGTACAAAAAAAAAATTTTAGATTGCTTAAGAAAAATGAAAATGTAAGTAAGGAGTCAACACCACGTACCAAAGTACGTTGGCTTTTAAAAGGCAGGAAGGTGTCCAATGTAGTAAGGAGAAGGTTGATTTTTGGGGAGGTTGTATCTGAACATTTGGAAGAAAAAAATACCCGACCGAGTTTCAAACCCCGGTCTACCTGTAATTTGGCGAGCCAGGATATTGTGATTGTGACTCCTTAAACCATGCGGCCACCAAAGCAGATCATATATCTAATTGATAAATGTTTTGGGTAGTTGTGTTATTATATCCTTTTTTCCACTATGTTTTAAAGCTTAGTTCTAAGATTATTTTTTTTGCTTGGTTATCTGTGAAGTTGTATCATCTTCTACAAAATGATCTACTTATCTTGTCCGGTCAGTGAGTTTTTTTGTAAGGTGTTCTCTTTGTTAATTATCTTCTATTCTATACATACTGTGGCTGTATCTGAATAGTCTACTTCACGCACCGTCGACCCTTGACGTTCACTTGATAGTTGCATTAGCAATCACATGATCAAGAGTAGATCCATCTGAATATTTACGAAGTGTGCCAATGCACCCCTCACACACCCTTGAGTCCAAGGGTGACAACAAGTTTAATTTTTTGTCTGCTAGAGCTAGAACTCGCAGAGTAATGTGATCTTTAATAACGTATGTTATATATACTGGATGTTTTGTAGTGTTGTAGAGTTGTATTTTGCTGAGTTTTGTTGGATAATTTGTCATGCGCAGTGAAAATAAGTCACCACAAATCTGTAAGTATACTATACTAATTCAGGATGATAGATGGTGTTTAAAATAGTTTCTAAGATCAATGTTAGGAAGCGGCATTGTGGAACTAAGGGTGTGAAAAGGATATTTTGCCGTTCAAATAGTCTGTTACAGTCTTCGATCTCAAGGGTGTGGTAAGTGTAAAGTCATCAAGTCAAGTGTACTTGACTATTCGGTGTCACCTTAACTTGTGGCCTTGATAGCTGCATTGGAAATCATGTGACCCAGTGTAGATCTGTCCGAATAGTCGCGAACGATATCCATGCAGTATTCTCAAGTTCTTGGTCACCATGGATACGAAGGCTGCTGTTCTCGCAGTGTTTGACTGGCAATTGTTTTAGTATTATCATTTCGTCTGCTAGAGCAGTGGCTTACGTTTTCTGACATTTTAAATAAGGTTATTGCCGTTCGAATAGTTTGATGAAGTCTTCACTATGAACAGCGCGAGAAGTGTAAAATCATCACGACTGCATCAAGTTTAAAACTCAAGGGTCCGACTAGGGAACCATGAACTATTCGGATACAGCCTATCTCCACCGTATTGCATGAAATACTACACAATCATCTCCTTAATATATAATTTATTAATTATATTTCGACATAAAGACAATATAAGTTAATTTAATTGAGTTAGAGCCTATGGTCACAAGTTAATTTAAAATGTAAATAATTTACCAGTGATATTTGTAGAACACGGATGCACTAATTTGTTCGGGTAAACACACAAATTAAGCTTGTTTAATACTCTTGGGAGTTTATTTTCTCTGCTGAAAGTATTAAGAATATGATCTCGCATTGCTGAAACGAGAGCAATTTCAGTTATCTTTGTTTTAGAATCTAACCCTGTTGTTTCTAAGTCCAACAATACAAAAGATTGAATTTTATTATTTGATTCAGACATCTCTTGATTTAGTTCTCACTAAAATAATATGTGCAAAAGCTAAACAATTTATAAATAAATTAAAATCATGTATATTGTAAAGTATGAATCATAATCGTATTCTTTAAAAAAAAAATACACATGCAAGGCTAAACGTTTCTAAAAAAAACAAAAAACAACAGCACGATAAGAGTGGAGCGACTATAATCGATTATTCTGATTTGAGTAATCGATTCTAACGATTAGTATGATTGTGATTAATCGGGCTAATCGATTACTTTCCAACGATTATTTAATTATTATTATTATTAGCACCGCGTCTTACTACCCGTTCGGGTTATACGCACTTACGCTAATGTGTAATGGTAGGGTGATTGTGAGATGAAATGGAGGACCTACAGTTTAACGTGGAATCCGAACCACGGTGGAGTCCTGGCATTCCTCACATTCACAAGATGTCTTGTCAGAGGTGAAGGAAGGGTTTGGCAATCAGATACATATCTGTGCCGGGACCGAGGATTGAACCCCGGCCGCTAGCATAGAAGTCTGACACCTTACCCCTAGACCACCAGGTCACCGATTATTTAATAATTGATTCAATTAATCTGCTTTAAATGTCGTCTGGTCACCTCAGGAATGACCCATTACAATGCGCTAAGTCTCCTAGGTTCGATTCCCGGAGCAGATAAATATGTATCATATATTAATTGGTATTACATAAGTTTTTCTCCTCATGATGTTGAATTGACAGATGCGTAACTGGGTGTTGTATTTGCAGTTTGTTCTATAGTAAAGTTAGTCTGTAAGTCATGTGCTGTATATTGACAGTACTTGGAGGCCAAGGTTAAAATTTTGGTCGTGTGTACTGAAGAGGGCTTTCCCATCCTTTCTTCACGCTAATACGGGTGCATTTATTTCCAAACTACACTTTCCATAATAAAAGCACCCTTTAAAATATACAAAACTAGAAGTTATAGTAGTTTAATCAGTTGTTTCAGAAAATGCACGTTAAATGTCTAAAACAAAATCATTGAAACAATACTATCTAGATAATGTTGATTAATATTGATGAATGATGTTGACTAGTCTCAGAGCAAAGTTGGGAGTAAGAGACAACACAGTAGTCCTATACAATCTTAGGACAGTGATATGCTGTCGGTGGTGCAGTGCTAAAAGCAAAAGAAGGGGCCTCTTTCATAAAGTGGTTTGCTGACAGCGCTGAAAGTATAGATTAATATTATATCAGAGCACTGGGAAGCACACACACACCCCTAAATCCCCTCTCCTAATTTTGCATTCCACATAGTAATTAGTAAGTAAATAATAGGCATTCACCTTTCTTTTGAATTATTGTAAATGTTATATTTTAAATTTATTTTTTAAAACGTAGCTGTTTGAATTTATGGTTATTCGTTAGGAATCCCAGTTTTTTTTTATGTAGATTTACTCTATACCCACAGCTGTTTATTATGTTCCTTAGAATTATTCTAAGCAAACTTAATTGTAGTTGTTTTGACTTTTAATGTTTCTCATCATTGAGAGTGAATGATACACCTACACATTTAAATATACATATTTACCTTTTCACACCTTACAGGTAAAATATTGTGATCGTCAAAAAAAATGCAACTCGATATTTTGATGGATTTAGTAGACGTTTCATGATCCGCCCCCCCTCCCCCTCCAATCGAAACCAAGAAGGGTTTTTTTTCCCCAAATGCCGTCCTTCTGTCTATATAACCCTAAAATTGAGAGTACCGGTAGTTTACTTGAGGGCGTAACGAAACAAAATTGACTTTCTCAAAATCGGCACTGATGATGGTTTAGATTAAAATTCATATCTACGCATTGATTAAGATTATAAACAAAATAGCTAGTATTCTCAATTTTCAATGAAAAAGACTTAAGCGTAAATTTCAAATTTTTATCATATTACCATAACTCTTTGAGATACAAAATTACTTATCATTGCAAAAATGTAGGACTATAAAAATATAAATCTTTTATATAAAATATATCTTAATAAAAGAAGTGGTTTTTAAGCTATGAGCAAATATTTAATCTTTTTATATAGGACTTTGAAATCTAAAATTAATTGTTATGCTCATTGGTAGACAGAGATGTTCCTCCCCTTTCATCTTTTTTTTTGTACCAATAAGCTATGTATCATTTCATTTATACTTTTTTTTAAATTTGATGCACTTTTCTCCATTGCCTATGTTTTTGCAGTAATGTCCATTATTTTGTTTAACATACCTTACGAGTTTTAAGTAAATTATTCAATTTTTAGGTAAAAGAATGAAAAAATCTGTGCGGTATACCGTACAATTTTTTTTTCAAATACATTCGATTAGTAATCGGTTAGTTGCTAATCGAGTATTCTACTGATGCATCAATTAATCAATTCTTAGTTTTAAAAAATTAATCGATTAAGAACAATCGTAAGAATTTTTGCACCCCGCTTGCTCACGAGATATATAAAATTATTTCAAGAGAAAAAAGTACAAATAAAGATTTATATTTTACTCAATTAATTAATAGCATAAATAAGTAATTTATCAACACAATTTGCGTTTGTTTATAAATGATTTTTTTACGCTAAGAAAAATATTGCGTTTTTTTAAATTGTATTATGAACGAGCAAATGACAACTATAGTAGACAAGAGAGGGTATAATATTCCGGGTGTGTCCGAACATTGTCTGGAGTGTTCGCGTTCTTTCTCAACCACTGAGACACTCAGGAAGCCATTACGTGTTAGGTCATAGTTTATTCTACAGTGCGTTTACTGTGTGTTACAATGGTGAGTAGCACAAGTAAAAAGCGTAAAGTTAGTGATGTCTTTAAAGAGAAGTGGACAGATTAATATTTATATATTGCACCCGCAACCTTTCCGACTGTGTAAAATGATCTCATTCGGGTTATCTCCGAAGTTCTCATTGATATAAAAAAAGGACGTTCAAGTTTCATCCTTTGCTGTCATACTTTTGGATGATAGTTGTGATATAACGCGCAAATCACAGCTGTCAACCGTCTTAAGATATGTATTAGATGACATTGTGTATCAAAGGTTTGTTGGGTTTACCAATGTTAATGAGGACAGGACCTGAGAAGGTTTGTTTAAACATGTTGCTATCAAGGAAGAAGAGTACAAACTTAAAGAGAAGATAGTTGGGTAAATTTATGATGGAGCGTCTGTGATGGCCGGTCATTTGAATGGCTTGCAAAAAAAAGTTATGGGTGTTTATCCAAATGCCCTCTTTACTCATTGCTATACCCATACATTGAATCTCGTCTTGCAACAAAGTTTGACTAATATAAAGACAGCAAATTCAAACCCTCAATGGTCTTTCTGCATTTTTCTCAAAATCGTTTAAGAGAACAATAGCTCTTCAAGAAATTTATTTCTGAAAAGTTGACAACTGTTGCACCCACTAGGTGTAACTTCATGCATATGGGGCACGATCATTGGTTAGGGCTTATTGACTCTTTCGAAGATGTCATTGACTGTTCCGGAGAATGGGATGATGGCACAGTGATTAAATCACAAGGCTTTTTGGCTTTCTTGACGAACTCAAATACAATTTTCCTACTTCAAGTATTTTCAAAATTATTTGTATGTACAGATGTTTTATACACTTTACTTCAAACGAGAAATTTTTATATTTTATACTGCTTCAAGAAAATATAAGAGATCAAAATTGAACTTCAACGAATAAGGGATACTGCCTTTGGTGAGCTTTGGTATGTGGCATTGGGAAGGAGGGAATAAGAACTTGAATCACCTACAAATAAATGAGGTCATGGTTATATAGGAAAAGATCCACGCCACCAACTATATTTTGAAATTATTTATAGTATTAGTGTTTACATTGAAACAAAGTTTTTGGCTCCAAAGAAACTATAGTACTTCCACCTTCTTTATGAGCAAAAGTATACCAATTTCAAGAAAATTTTTCAAAAGGACCTCATCAAATGTTCGTCTATGTACGATTGAAGAAAGAACTTGTAATTTATTGTTTGGACGAAATCTACAATCAGTCAGTTCATGAGTTAATGCAGTTCTTATTTGAAAATTATATCAGTTCAGACAATTGTTCAAACTGGCAGAATTATTAACATGTACTATTTCAGCAATTACTGCTTCTGTTGAAAGATTGTTTTCAGCATTAAAGCGAATCCAAAGGTGCCACAGATCTATATACAAGGTCAAATTGTATCCCCAATCTTAGACTATTGTCTATTTAAAAGTAATTTTTGATCAAGTCTAGAATGAAGAATACATTTTACGATGCCATCACAGAGAAGTTTCTGCAAAAGGTAAAAAGAATGGATATGAACTTCAAGTGAAACCTGTAAGTGGAAATATGCACCATTTAGTTAATAACTATCAATAGCTGTCGTTATGTGATTGAATATAATTGGTTTTTCAATTAAGAGCGGAAGGGCTTGAATAGGAGGAGTACATATTCATTTTAAGGAACATTACATCTGTCTCGCATTTCGAGGGTACGCCACGGTTCCTGTGTAATGTAGCAATAATCGGGATGAGATGGTGAAGCAGAGTTATCTTGTTTCCTAATCTATCAATGGTAAAATGCTGTTACAACGTAGGATTTCAGCTGATCATAATCTTCTTTCAGTAGTGATGTCACGGATAAACTGGTGACGTTCTTGAAGGAGTTAGAGAAATTCTAAATGACACTCTTTTTAACGGAAAGTGAAAATATAAAAAGTATTGAAGACTATTACTGACATAGCTTTACATTGGTAAGCAATTTATATCTGAATACTTTGTTTAGGATTGACCAACCTCTACAGGTGATGGAGTGTGGTACTTAGTCCTACTTCATCTTGAAGAGTGTTTGTGTTCTCAAACACAGCTTTCATTGTTGCCCTATTCTGTTTTACATTTCTCATAAAAGAAAAGATGCCAACACATTTAAAGGACAACAGGAGGCTCTTTGCAAGGCTGTATTTTGACACTTTATCTTTTTTTAAATCTCCATAAGCACATTTTACATGGGTAGAAAGTGTTTGTTTTAGTAAGCTAGTATGAATTTTATTTTGGGACATTTAAATGTTGCTATCATTAAGTTTAAAACAAAAATATAAGTGTAATGTTGACTGTTAATGACAAGAGCACACGCAGGATTTTTCTCTGGAGGGGGGTCTTGGGGTGTTGAATACCCCCAGTACAATTTGTATTTAATTGATCCTCAAAATACGCTTTTTAAGGCAATACATGTCTCCTGAAAATAAAACACAACATAAGAAAAGTTTCAAATCTATACAAATTCTTTGGTGGACACTTGACATTGACGATTTGAATGGTGAATGGTGTTGAAATTGCTTGCGGATGTGGTAAACTATCAACCCTAAAGTCAGCAGGTGGCCTGGTGGTGGGCTCTAGTAATTAGTTTATCAGTTATATTCTATAAATCTCTGTTTGTTGGCTGGGTGCATTGTTTGAGCGCTAGTTAGGAACACTGTTTGGCGGAATTAACCTACTTCTAGTATTTATATACCGGAATCTTAAGGGGGCAGTCACCCC
This sequence comes from Timema californicum, assembly GCA_902141385.1. Taxonomy (NCBI): domain Eukaryota; kingdom Metazoa; phylum Arthropoda; class Insecta; order Phasmatodea; family Timematidae; genus Timema; species Timema californicum. The sequence goes on along the minus strand of CABFOW010001381.1, from coordinate 104,602 downwards.
CTGGCCCCCCTGCGTGCACTCCTGGTTAATGATGAAACAATAATCTAACACTGAGGCCATTAATATGCAAACTACTGTTTGAAATTAAAGTTTTATTTTTAGATACGCTTGAAGGTAAAGGTTGTACATATTTAATAAATGTGTTCTTGGTCAAGGTGTGAAATACAAGGATAATTACAATTTTATGTAATGATCAGTACATTATATAATGAGTGAATGAAAGCGCAAAAGGGCGAATTGAGAAAGTAGGGGCCAAAGAAGCACTAGTCATGCAGCCAATAAACTGGCTTAAATACTACATGTTAAACCCTCAACCATTTTAAATTTAAAATTTCAGACCAACTTTCTGTCATGCTTCAGGTAAACAGGGTGAAACAAAGGATCTAGCATACCGAAAGCAACAAGTAAACTAGTTGTCAAAAATAAGATTTCATTTTCCAGTCTTTTTACACGCCTCGGTGGTGTAGTTGTCTAACGAACTGGTTTCTTGTTGAGCTAAACTGCCGAGGACGGGCAGATCGAGGTTCAAATCTTGCCCGGGCGAATTGGGGGTGTTTTTCCTCAATGTTTTTCCACTCCCCCTCCATGAAAATGCGGGTGACTTCCTTTATATTCAGCCTTCCCAATTCCTAAGCCATTAGCGTAATTAATACCAAGCTTATAATTCGAACGTGTAGTAAGATATGGTGCTAAGTATTATTATTATTTTTAAGTTTTTTAATCCGTTCAAAGAGTGGGTTTTTAGCTATTCTATTTTATGTGAGCCTAAATCCAATTATAAATCATTCATTTTATTTTAATCTAAAAAACTTTTACCAAAATCTATCTTCAAAATTAACACATTTATCTATAACTTATCATACCAGTTAATTTTTCTCTTTCGCGAGTATTGTGGATATACACTTTACTTCGATTAAATAAATACAATTTCGCGACTAATTTTAAATATGCCACTAGAGTCTTGTTGCTAATGTTTTATCTCTGTGTTTGTTTTTACAGTCTTCGACTTATATATAAAACAGAAAATCAAGTTTTACAGACTTTTCATTTATTTCAAACCAGTGTGGTTTGTTTTGTCTCTTTGAAACAAAATTCCGGTAATGTTTCAAAAGTAGAAATAATTCTACAACAATATACATAGAATAGGTATTACTTCTGCGTTTACCAGCAAAATGTTTTTTGCAAACCAAAAGTTCTTATAAATCTTAAGATAATCGAATTCTTTAAAAACAAGATTATTAATTCTTTGAATTCATATATTTAATTCTCTTTCTTAATACACGGAAAATCTGTGCTGCACTATTCCAGGCACATATTCACATTGTGGCACACAATACAAACTTTTTCTATTCATATTTAAATATCAGAGACAAAACATTATATATTACAATTACAAAAAGTATGTGTCCACACATTATAAACAAATCTTACAGCACCTTATCTTTAGATCAATTAATCATTGTTGAAATATTCAAACAAACAAAAAAATCACAGTTTTGATAAATTATAACATTTCAAAATAAAAGTTAAAACATCAACCTTAAGATAAACTACAGCATCACAGTAGCGTACTCAAATGATACATATCTAAGTTATAACATTATGGAGAATGGGTTAAGCAGCAACATGATCAAGTAGAAATCAAAAAATAAAATGGCCACCAATGAATTATGTGAAAAGAACGTCATTGCTGCGCGACACTAATAGTAGTGGCTATTTCCCGAACCTTTTACAGATTGGGTCTTGTACAATTGAGTGTCCATCCCATGACAATATATCTCATTCATCCATGAGTTATAATATCATTGTTCTGTTATCTACAAGCATTAAGGTAAAAGACCAAATATTTGGTGTTAATTGGGATAAAACATTCACTTTGTGGATGGATGGTTATACTTTCGTGTTTATATTGAGCTATCCATACAAACCATATGTGTGGTAGCCTATAAAATGTTAGATAGGCTAGCCACATCTATATAGGTCTGTGTTGCGTGAAATTCTTTCAGTATTCATTATTCACTATTCACTCATTTCTTCAAATTATTTAATATATAAAATTTGTATTCAACACTATTGTGCTGTCGAACTAATAAGGGTGAGAAGCATTTCACAACAAACAATGAATTTACGAATATTTGACACGCTAAATTAGAAATATGTCTATCTGAAGCTTTGATATGGTCGCCATGGTGGACAACTTCGAAGTTTCTACGATGGTATTCGCTTCGAATTCATTTACTACAAGGTAATTAAGAGTATTATTTTAATATTACTAACATTCATATTACAAATATTTATTTCCACTTTGTGTAGCCTATTCTTTGTTGACTTTTGTATATGGTTTTGAAGTGGTATTTTCATTGATTGGTGTTCTTTTAAGTTTGGCTAAAGGTGTTGGGATTGTTTTATTATGCTACTATGTATTGAAGACCTAAAGGGCCTGTGTTGTTTAATAATCTGGCTTTTTTAAGGCCTAAGTTCACAAAATGTTATATATGGATGGATTGGTCAGTTTTATTATTTAGGCTACATTCAATTATATCAAAACAAAACCGTCATTGTCAAATGCAACATTCACAATTTTCCTAGAGGTCTTCCAACAAAATTGTCCGCCCTACAACAAGTTTAAACATTTCTGGTCGACATTTGAGCTTTGTGATAACATTTTTTTTAATGTGTTTCAAACACACCCAACTTAGGGGCTATATAAGCTCAGATTCTAGTGAATCATCCCAGCATGTGTAAGTGCCTTGGGAACTGCGCTCTTAAAGCGCCATTTTTGGTTGACGACTCTTCCCCTTCATTGAAATAAAACACTGCAGAGTCACCCTCTTGCCCCCTTCATTCCTCAGAATAAAAGTGCATTTTGTGTGTGCCTCTCGCATGAAGATCTTCCATTGTAATTTCTCTCTCTTCGCATTCAAATAGGCCTACAAGAAGTTATGGGTTCGAGATTTTTGCATTACATCTATGGAGCTTCTACTTCTTCTCTTTCTACGTTCTTTGATTGTACTAGGCTTACATCAAATTATACTCGGAAGTTGTCAGTAAAATTGGTAATTCTCGGGGTGGCTCTGATTTGCTCTTTTAGATTTGTAGCAATTGGCAATCATTTATGATTGATTATTTGAAATAAATGATAATATTTGAAATTATTTATTGTTCAGCCCGGCCAAGTATAGTAGGCCTATTTCATTTGTTGTAGCCCTACTGTGAGTCGTCTAGCGTTTTTCTTGGTTCTGTGACTTTGCCGGTAATTATAAAGTGATTATATAGTAATTAGTTTTATTTAATTTAATTATTGCTTTGGAGAAAGGCAAACTAATATACAGTCCTTTTTTAATAGGGATAATATATCAAAAGAAAAGGGTTGTGATAAACATGCGTGTGGAAATGTTAATATTCCCTATGTGCGTCAGCTAGTAACAGCAAGGCTAGTGAGATTGAATCAGCTAGTAACAGCAAGGCTAGTGAGATTGAATCAGCTAGTATCAGCAAGGCTAGTGAGATTGAATCAGGTAGTAACAGCAAGGGTAGTGAGATTGAATCAGCTATTAACAGCAAGGCTATTGAGATTGATTCAGCTAGTAACAGCAAGGCTAGTGAGATTGAATTAGCTAGTAACAGCCAGGCTAGTGAGATTGATTCAGATAGTAACAGCAAGGCTAGTGAGATTGAATCAGGTAGTAACAGCAAGGCTAGTGAGATTGATTCAGCTAGTAACAGCAAGGCTAGTGAGATTGAATCAGCTAGTAACAGCCAGGCTAGTGAGATTGAATCAGCTAGTAACAGCCAGACTAGTGAGATTGATTCAGCTAGTAACAGCAAGGCTAGTGAGATTGAATCAGCTAGTAACAGCCAGGCTAGTGAGATTGAATCAGCTAGTAACAGCCAGGCTAGTGAGATTGAATCAGCTAGTAACAGCAAGGCTAGTGAGATTGAATCAGCTAGTAACAGCCAGGCTAGTGAGATTGAATCAGCTAGTAACAGCCAGGCTAGTGAGATTGAATCAGCTAGTAACAGCAAGGCTAGTGAGATTGAATCAGCTAGTAACAGCCAGGCTAGTGAGATTGAATCAGCTAGTAACAGCCAGGCTAGTGAGATTGAATCAGCTAGTAACAGCAAGGCTAGTGAGATTGAATCAGCTAGTAACAGCCAGGCTAGTGAGATTGAATCAGCTAGTAACAGCCAGGCTAGTGAGATTGAATCAGCTAGTAACAGCAAGGCTAGTGAGATTGAATCAGCTAGTAACAGCCAGGCTAGTGAGATTGAATCAGCTAGTAACAGCCAGGCTAGTGAGATTGAATCAGCTAGTAACAGCAAGGCTAGTGAGATTGAATCAGCTAGTAACAGCCAGGCTAGTGAGATTGAATCAGCTAGTAACAGCCAGGCTAGTGAGATTGAATCAGCTAGTAACAGCAAGGCTAGTGAGATTGAATCAGCTAGTAACAGCCAGGCTAGTGAGATTGAATCAGCTAGTAACAGCCAGGCTAGTGAGATTGAATCAGCTAGTAACAGCAAGGCTAGTGAGATTGAATCAGCTAGTAACAGCCAGGCTAGTGAGATTGAATCAGCTAGTAACAGCCAGGCTAGTGAGATTGAATCAGCTAGTAACAGCAAGGCTAGTGAGATTGAATCAGCTAGTAACAGCCAGGCTAGTGAGATTGAATCAGCTAGTAACAGCCAGGCTAGTGAGATTGAATCAGCTAGTAACAGCAAGGCTAGTGAGATTGAATCAGCTAGTAACAGCCAGGCTAGTGAGATTGAATCAGCTAGTAACAGCCAGGCTAGTGAGATTGAATCAGCTAGTAACAGCAAGGCTAGTGAGATTGAATCAGCTAGTAACAGCCAGGCTAGTGAGATTGATTCAGCTAGTAACAGCAAGGCTAGTGAGTTTGATTCAGCTAGTAACAGCAAGGCTAGTGAGATTGAATCATCTAGCAACAGAAAGGCTAGTGAGATTGAATTAGCTAGTAACAGTCTTCAGCTTACCTCATCTTCCAGCTCTGAGAAAAGAAAATCTGACTGTGATTCAATGTCATTTCCAGTTAAAAGAAATTTAATAAAGACTGGTTAAGCCATTTTGAGTGGCTGTTGTGTGACATGCAACAAGTCTCACATCTCGCAAATTTGGTAAACAGGTGCCTGCCTACCAGTAAGGTTGATAAAAAGTGGGTTTAAGGTTTTTCTGTACCTTTTAAAAAATAATACTTTGTTCTGCATAATTAGAGTAATCCATCATAAAAATATTGCCAGTGCGAAGGCAAAAGAATGCCCGACAGAAACACCAATGACAAAATGTGTTTAAAAAAATGGACAACCAGATGTTCTCTAATCTCACACATTTATTTAATGTATTATTATTATTAGCACCGCGTCTTACCTGTTTAGGTTATACACACTTATGCTAATGTGTAATGGTAGGGTTATTGTGAGATGAAATGGAGGACCTACATGTTTAACATGGGATCCGAACCACGGTGGAGGCCTGGCATTCCACACATTCACAAGTTGTGATTAATACACGTCTTGTCAGAGATAAAGGAAGGGTTTGGTAATCAGATAAATCTATGCTGGAATCGAGTATTGAACCTCGGACCACAGCACAGAAGTTCGACACCTTACCCCTAGACCGCCAGGTCACCCTATTTAATGTAGGCCTAACATAATATGTAACTAAGCATGAGAAGTCATTTTAAAACTTTGTAGATCTAAGTTACTGTGTTTATATGGACAATTTTAAATGTGAATGTTTTAACCAAGCATTCATTTCATAGCTGAAACTTTGAAGATGAATCTTAGAGGAAAAGTACATACAGTACATCAGCCTTTTGATTGATGGTCCCACAGATAGATCAGCAGTTGAGCATGCAAATGTATATGTTCGATACATGGATGCAAATGATAACTATATCAAAGAGGACACATTATGAGTACCTAATAGAGCCACCAAATTCTACTTCTGCCGGTTATTTCACAGCCATAACTGACCATTTATATAGAATTATAGGCCCAAATGATTACAGAAACAAATGTTAGATTATAAGCTTGGGTACTGATGGTGCTGAAAATATGGTTGGGAACAAATGGGGATTGGCTGTGCAAATTAAAACTATTTGTCATAAATTGATAAACATTCACTGCTTTGCGAACCGCTTACACTTAACTGTGTTGGATGTATTTGGTGAAGTTGAATACATTCAAACATTTGATTCAGTGGTTAGGAATATTTTTCAGTTCTACCATGGCTCTCCTAAAAGACTTCACCTGGTAAGAAAAACTGTAGGTGCTGTAAATGCTCTCTTGCAATCATGGTAAGATGTTGCGAACAGGTGGCCCATGGAAAAGACAATGATGGTGCTAAAGCTAAGGCCTGGTTTGCTGAAAAGTCTGAAGCAATTTAAATTTCTTAAACTTCTTTTTCTTCTAAGAAAACCTTTTAACTCAAATTCTTGAGTTATCTACCCCCATGTGCACGGCACAGAACCTGGTTTTATGGTTCTTACTCCTTAGAGTGGCCATGGCTGCAACCACTATTATAGTATTCGAACGCAACATATTTAAAAACCTTGGTCTTCGATGTGCAACAATAGCAGATAATGCAAGTCAATTCACATCAGTTGCTTTTAAGTATATGATTGTGTGCTGAAACAGTGCACAGAAATCTCAAGTTAGCACTGATCGCACATCACCATTCCATTCATCAAAGATGGACCAGTCATTTTTCATGGTTACAAATTGCTTTAACTAATGTTCCATACCTAAGTAATAAAACTAAGCCTGCTCTCTTAATTTTAGGAGACAAGCTTTTGTCACCCATAAATTTACAATGGAACACATCTCCGTTGACCATAAATCACTTAAAAGAACACTCTTAAAAGGTCGGAGCAGGTGTTCAAACTGTCAAAAATTTCCCAAAAACTTGTGGCGAAAAAATATAATAGACAGGTACGCAAATCCATACAAAATAGATCACAAACTGTATAAAGTGCATACTATGAGCTACAATGTTGCTGGGGTGGCGGCAAAATGATGTTTTCAGTGGTCTCCACCAGCGAGGATACATAGATTTAAAAAAAAATGTTATTAGCACCACGTTTTAATACCTCTTCGGATTATATGCCTATGTACTAATTACACTAATGGTTTAGGGATTAGGAAGGTTTTTAATTGAGAGAAAGTGCACCCGCACTTATGTGAAAGGAGAGTGGACAATTATGTAGGAAAAACCACCCCCCAGTGCCCCCGACCGGTATCGAACCCCGATCTCCCTATCATCAGCAATCTAGTCCAACATGAGAGTAGCACACTAGATCCACGCGACCATCAAAGCGGGTATGATTTTTAAATTTAAGTGACTGTACAGTTGGGGACCCCATCACAATAATGCCACTTAGGCGAGCCCACACCTCTCAGCTAAAACCATGTCCTGAACTAGTGCGGGATGCGCGCCCAAAATAATGGGTCACCGAATGCTTAGTGACTGTGATTGTATATCCCCTTTGTTTGCTGGGTCGATCTTTTAAGTACATGTCTGATAGTCCCCTCCCCCGCTTTCTCTGTGTGCGCATTAGTTATGCCTCTGTGACAGGTGTGTCTGTATGCCACTATTGCTAGCACCTGTCATCCTTATTTACATGGACAATGACGACACCCACTTAAGCTAGTATATAATATATTATTATATTTTAAGATATAATATTTTGAGCTAAGGTAGCTTCATTCTCTTAATAAAAGAAAAAGTTTAAAAAAAACTGTCTCAAACATGTATTACTACATATTTATTTGGCCAAATTGATAAGCTATTTCGATAGTCTAATGGGATTAAGCCATAATCAAGCCTAAGCTTTCAGAAACACTTGCATTGCATAGCGTGTAGTATAATATAGAGCTAATATATAATAGTAAGTTTATCACATCATCACTAATATGTTTATGATAGTTGTACATTTCATATAGTGACGATATGTTAAATTTGTATTTTTGATAAGTTATCGGAGTATGTGTTTCAAATATAAATTGAAAATATAGAACTCGTTCTCAGCACTATATTGAATATCCTCTCGATAGGGTATTTTGTCTTTCATCATCACACACTAGTGCTTAAATAGTGTTGCTACTGTATATTGTTTCATTGATGTTCATTGTTTAACACTATTTCTCAAAGATCTTGTTAATCTATATTATTTTTAATAATCAATGTAACTTAAGTCACTAAAGACCAGTATAAGATGTATTATTGTGCTATGTAGTTTAGTGATACATTCATGCCCGTCAGCTGGCGAGTTCTTTTCTTCTTGGGAGGGGAGGGGAAAGTGTAGCACATTAGGTAATGCTACGTGATATAGCACTCTCCCTCCAATTAAATGCGAGTACTTTCTCCAATTCTATATTCCTTTCCTGTTTGTGTTTATATGCGGAGAGTGAGCCCTGATTGGTAGTAGTAATACACTAATAATAATAAAAAAAAGATAAGATGCAAGCAGATCTTCGAAAACACTAGTGCTAATTTTCTCTACAACAAACGTTCATAGCCATATCATGAGCTACGGCTAATCCAACATTGCTAAATAGGATAATATATTTTCATTGAATGATTGGTAGCCTAAGTTATTAAATACATATTAAGTAGCTTAAAATAGTCTATGTAAACAAAGAAAAAATGGCGCCAAATGTCTATATTAAATTAAACATTGAAAAGAGGATAGAAGGGCAAAGCCTACACACTTATCCAAACATTTTATGTAGGTGTGTTGGCCTTGCCCTTCTATTCTCCTCTCAATGTTAAAAATAAAAATTTCATAAACTAGAAGAAATAGTTGAGCTTAAATCAAGCTAGATAGAAAACTGGACAGTGACATTGTATGTATTGTTTAGTTATGGGAATTGCAAATAGAAATTATATAGACTAGAATAGTCGAGAGTTTTAACGAAATTGGATTCATATAACTAAAATTGTGAATTTTTAAAGATTTTAAGATTCAAATTTGAACTAAAACTTAAAAAAAAAAATTAAGCTTTGGATTCAATAAAATACTAAGGATTTGATCCTTCTCTAGTGCTGTGTCATCTTCACAAATGTGTTAGACAAATGGGATGAATCTTAACTAGGCCTACAACATATTTAAAATGTAATTTATTCCTATTTAAAAAATTTTTTTGATCATCTTTTTATAACTATTCTTTTAACTATTATATGTTTTGAAAGGCAGTCACTCAATAAATATATGTAAATAAATACACAAATAGTATGTAACCCTCCAGGATCAAATTTATAGCAACCATTGGGAACTTTGAGACTATTTTTGTAGACTTGGCTGTAATTGAAATGTTACATGTCATTTATTCTCATTTCCGCAAGTTTCAGCCACCAAAATCAGGGGAAGGAATGTCAAAAAATAACCGAACAACAATGTCTAAAGTATCTTTTTGTACCTCATTAATTTTGCTCAAAATTGGTTAAAACTAGAGATGTCATGAAACTGGTTTTTCTCGATTCCGATTCTTAAGTACAACCTTGATTTTTTCGATGCTGGAACATTTTCGATTTCATTACTTTTCCAATGTTGCAACCTCATATAAAACATATTTATTCAACTTCATAGCATAGCAAAAAACACCTTTAAAATGTAAATAGTAATAAAACTATTTTTAACAAAGAAAAAGCTCCATTTTGCTAAGTATTAAAGCATATACATAATTAATGAAATAATTAGGAATTACAACAGCAAGCTTGTATTTTTTCATACAAATAAAGCCTCACTGACTCAAACATTTATAAATAATTTAAAAAAAATAGGTCTGATAAAGAATGATCAAAAACACAGGTATTTTAAATACACCGAAAAGGGTTGTTAAATGAACCAAACTATATAGCAAATAACGGCAACTACATTAATATGAGAGAATCGAGGACTACTCATTCTGAATTTTGTCATTTTGCTTAGTTGACAGTTCTTTCATTGAGAGCTAAGAATCGAAGTATCAAGAATTTTAATATTAAGATTGATTCTAGATTATTTTGTTACATGTAAGAATCGATGGTATTAAAGTGTTGAAGAATTGAGTTTGACATTTCGAGTTAGATAAGTTTTTTCTTCTAAAATTTGACATACTTTCTATATTTTTAAGAGTTTGCATCTCCACTTCTAACTCTAGTTTTGTATGTGTTTGGAAAAAACAAGGAGTTTCAAAATAAAAATAGGTAGGTAGGCCCTACTGGAATATTTGTGAATTTGGGCCACTACACTGCAAGCTAATAGTCGGCCTTGGCATAAAAGAAAAAGAAAATACGTCTTTTCACTCTACCTTCTCCCCCTCTCACCTCATCTGTAATATTGGTTTGGGTAATGACTGAATATTTATCCATATCAGGGTCAAAACATTTTGTATCAAAACACCAATTATATGAGCTTAGAGTTAGTTGATTTTATAAAAAGTTAATTTCATTTCTCTCCACAGTACAACCTCAATCCTACACCATAAAAAACAAACCTAATGTCGGATTATTACAAGCAGGCCACATAAAAAAACTTGTGTATTTGTTCAAATCAGACTTTTACCAAACAAATATTACACTTTTTTTTATATAAACTAGTCTTGCTTGTGAATTTTTAGACTGTATTTTTATTTTTGTCGTGTATATTATGTACACTAATTTTACCATGAAATGTCTTAAAGTACCTGGACAGTTTACACCATGACCCTGTCTTATAAGGGGCCATCCTTAAATTATCCAAGGGTTTTGAAGGAATGAGGGTTAGAGTATTTTTTTATGTTTTCTTACAAGGGAGAGGGGAGGGCAGTCAGAATCCATCTCATGTAAGTTTTTTTAGCAGTGTTTACGATGAAATTAAATCTAAAAAAAAGTATCAGAAAATACTGAAATTTAATTTTCAATCATTGATTTTTTAATTTTTTAATTACTAATTTTCATAGTTTTATTGAAATAATTGAATTTTGCACAAAGATAGTTAATTATAATACACATGACAACTGGCTTTTTATTTTAATGATTAAAATAATCTAATGTAGAAAACCTTAAAAAACTATCTTAGATGGGAGGCATTGTTATAATATCTTATGATTGCTTACGTGGGGAGAGGTGAGGTCAAAAATCATGAAAAAAACCTTATGTAATTTAAGGACAACCACTAAGCCATATCAGAGTAGAATAATGTAAGGTAAGCAATGTATTACCCATTGCATTGTTTGCTTTGGCCCATTGCATGTTGGTATTGACGGTGGCAAGTGCATCTTCGGATTTGGCAGTGTGTGCTGCAGAAGTTGGTGAAGCGTTATTTTCCACACAATCTGTATTTGCTATGATAGCATCATAGCTTCAAGTTCATTACGCTCCCCAAACCATTATTTAATATGATAGGTGTAAGTTTTGTGTTCCATGTTTGTATCACTGCCACAGGTAAATTATCTTCAGATTCCCAAGCTTCCTTATATTGGTTTTCATTCAGCAATGGCCACAATTTCTTTCACAAAGAGTTTACATCGTAAATAGTTATCCGAACCAGACTGTACAATATGACTATATCATTTATCTTTAATCATTATTATCCATCTTTCTTAAATTCTCTATTTGTAGGTTAAGTGTTAGTTTCATGTTTAGATCTTTAATTGATGAACATTTTGTTTGGAAAATTTACAAAACATTATAGAAAAACTATATAACTGTAGCCTATGATTTCCGTATGTCCGTAATAGACTCTGCCTTAAAATATGAGTGAAGAATGACCTTGGGTACGGGACGAATCCTGGGTAGCTCAGTGGTAATAGCATTGGCGTACTAAGCCAAAGGTCCCGGGTTCGATTCCCGTGTCCAGGTGTCATTTTTCTATTTCCAGAATATGATATCTATAAAACTAACTAAAAACATGTAATAACCTGCTGAAATGCGTTACCTGCACGAGATGTAGTGTTGAACCACCATAAACACTGAACTATAGGGAGAGCTCCACTTGTGATGAGTAGAAATCTCTCAAGTTATTGAGCATAAGAATATAAGTATTTTCAGATTATGCTTAGAAGTCTGTTGAAAGCATAACCACATCAAATTACAGGGCATGTCAAACTGTAGAACAACAACTTCTTAAGCTTGTTATACGTGATTTTTAAAATGTCTGTAAAAATAAGGACTCCTGAAAAATACAGCGAATTTTGCAGTATAAAAAATAGTGGTGACCCTTTTAATAAATACAAATATAAACAACAAAATTGTGTCCAAAGTATGTCTAACATTTTACACCACAAAAGCTGTGATTATTAATAACAATAATAAAAAATAAAAGTAGTAAAATTTGTATTATTAGTATTATTATTACAATTATATTAATTATTATAATTATTACTATAATTGTTATCCTTTTTAAATACTTATGCTTTTACTACTCTCCAGTTATTTATTTGTATCATTCATTATTATTATTATTATTTAGGGTGACCTGGTGGTCTAGGGGTAAGGTCTCATACTTCTATGCTGGCGGCCGAGGTTCAATCCTCGGTCCCGACATAGATTTATCTGATTACCAAACCCTTCCTTCACCTCTGACAAGACATCTTGTGAATGTGAGGAATGCCAGGCCTCCACCGTGGTTCGGATTCCACGTTNGGTCTAGGGGTAAGGTGTCAGACTTCTATGCTGGCGGCCGGGGTTCAATCCTCGGTCCCGGCAAAGATTTATCTGATTACCAAACCCTTCCTTCACCTCTGACAAGACATCTTGTGAATGTGAGGAATGCCAGGCCTCCACCGTGGTTCGGATTCCACGTTAAACTGTAGGTCCTCCATTTCATCTCACAATCACCCTACCATTACACATTAGCGTAAGTGCGTATAACCCGAAGGGTAGTAAGACGCGATGCTAATAATAATAATAATTATTATTATTTAGCTGCCCTAAAAGTCTGCTTGAGGGTCTAATAATAATTATTATTAAGATTTAAATTTTTTAAATGTTTTTTTAACTTTTTAACCATACACTTTTTTATTTCTCCAGGCATGCATGGTACAATACGTATACATCATTAAATATTTTTATATAAGTCTTTAGTTTACAGAGCTTAAGGGGAGTGCCATCTAAAATGATGTGATATTTGATCTGACACAGAATCTAGCATTTGTGCATCTTCAGGTTAAACCACTGTAAACATGAAACAAATCAACGCCTACTGAAGTGGCGGGACATAGTGGTGATTTGACACATGCCACATCAATGTCGAGACGATTGTTGCATGCTCCAATTTTGTCGTACATTATGGACAAGTTAGTTCATTAATTCTCTCTGGACATTTGCTTAAAGTAACTAAAATACGTTCTTCAGGACACACATGCCTAAAGTTTGTATTTGGTTTTAAAATCACAGGCTCAACTTTTCTTAGTAATAAATTTAATGTTTCTCTACTCATTCTGTAAAATGACTGAATTTTTTCTAGGTACATATTTAACTCTTTAGTTTAAAAACATTGAAAAAACCACTTTTTTACATTTCCTCGCCATAAAGAATCCACCCAAAAGTTTCCTTAACCACAATCATAATTATTATATCTAATAAAATTGACTCAATTAAATAAGGCCAAAGCATCCTAATCATCAGTTGCACACATTATTACTAAATTAACCCGCCTCGATGGCGTAGTTGGCTAACGTGCTTGTCGTGTTGAGCTCAACTGCTGAGGACGGGGAGATCAAGGTTCGAATCTCGGTCGGGTGAACTGGGGATGGTTTTTCCTAATTGGTTTTCCACTCTCCCTCCACGCAAATGCGGGTTCACTTCCTCTAATTCAACCTTCCCAATTCCTAATCCATTAGAGTAATTAGTACTTAAAGCGTATAACCCGAACGGGTAGTAAGACGTGGTGCTAAATATTATTATTACTATTACTAAATAAATTGCTGCTAAATCATTCCTTTGTGCTTTGAGTAACACGTGCAGTGCATATCGTAACTTATGTGTATACGTCATATTTCCGTCGTGTTCCTGCCAGATCATGTGTTATGTCACTTAAGACTAAATTTGTATAAATTTATACAAAGAGCATTTACATTTTATTCTGATCCTGTTACATAGCACTACAGTAACACTATAAACAGCCAAATTGTTGTTTCTAAAATTCAAACCTTTTGTTTTAATAGTGTTGGACACCTATCTCAGACACAACATCTTTGATAAATGTATTAAAATTGCTTTTATCATCAAACATAACTGGCATTAAGTCCATAACCTTTATTGGCCCAACTTAACTTAACCTCTACAAACTAAGTCATTCTTTACCAAACTTCATCCTACTTAAGCAAACTTTTGATCCCGAAAACCACCAAACAAAAAAACCCAATACGAACAAAGCCTCTCATATTGTTTAAACAACATGATTTCATCTAATTGATTTTACTTTAGGCCATGATAATTTATGTTGCTGATATCAGACACAAGTATTAAAGTGTAACAATAAATTGAATAAAACAAATTGAAAATGTTTTGATTGTTTTCACTCCAAAGCTATATTTTTGAGTTAAAACTAATTGTTAAAATGTACATTCATTGTGAGCGGCATCTTCTTAAAGTTTACTTAGGTCTTTGGTCTAATAATATCTTTCCTTTCTCTAGCTTAAAATGAATTGTCAAAAATAAAAACAAAGTATTGTCAAACTACATAACAATACTTATAAATCTAATTGTAATGAATCAAAAGTGAGTTTTATTCGACTGAGAGTTGGAAATTACATAGTAATAAGAACACCTATATCTATTTTTACAGCTAAGTAAGCTGTCAAATCACATAATGACGAACTTACTAGATATCCATTGCTAGTCTTTGTATATTTCAAATAATTATAGTGGTAGACATGACTGTCCAGAAAAAATTATAAACACATAATATATTAACTAAAGCTAGTTTTAGCAAAATTATATAAAAATAGTCAACTACATCAATGAAAGAATTAATCATATATTTTAACTGTCCCAAAATCATTTGATTATGGATGCATACAACTTGCGTGTATTTTATGTATTGGATTTTTATTTTTGATTTCAGAGAGCAGAGCGTAGGCCTGCATGAAGGAGACCCACCCAAGCAAACATCTGACAAACTGGCAGTGTGTAGCAATTGTGGGTTCACATCGTCAGATTTTAACAAATGCCAACGTTGTGGGAGAAAGATTTCCAATACTGTTAAGACTGTTGCTATGCCCAAATTTCATCAGAAGAGTAATAGTATAAATGTTAATGTTGTGAAATCCCCTGTGGAATCTCAGAAAGATTCCAGCACCAAGGTGGCTATCCGCTCCATAAGAATTAAGAAACATGTCAAGTCATCAGTTATTGTTGTATCTTCGGATGATGAAGAAACAGGGGTGATGGGTCCAGATCCCAAAATAAAGTTGAAAAGCAAAACATCTGAAATAAACAGTTTGGTCTCCAACGTTGACAAATCCCCAGCTGTAATGGGAAGTCAGTTGGGGGCCGCAGGAAATTCTCAGGCTATCCCACCAAATAATTTACAAAATTCTAGCCAAATCCGAAGTGTTGATTCAAAAGATCCTAATGGATTTACACGCTTGTCTTGTGGAAGAATTGTGGTGGGATCGTACAGGCCTACGGTTGCTCCTAAGAATGGAATAACTTTTTTTTCTGATCGAGTATTTATAGATGCTATACCCTGTGTGGATTCCTTGGGACAGCAATCAATAGATCTTTTTTTGAAAGACATTTGTAAAGTTTGGGTTTATCATGATGACATTCCTTCTATAATATTTTATTGTTCTCCTACATGTGGGGGAAAAGTACGCGATCTTCTGAAGATGTCAAGTGGTGCTGGAGGGCCTTTTTATGATCCTGAAAATAATGACGAAGGACTCAGAACAATCACTGTGTACCTTGAGAAATCTGAGCTTGAAGATACTGATGTCTTGGCTTTTATCAGGAATTTATTTCCATCACCGGAAATTCTCAAGGAAGTTTTTAATGAAGACGGGTCAAATCCTAAGCCAAATGCGGTAACGCCACCTAAACTACCAAGAACAATTCTAACGTTCCCTAATGCTCCAGGTGGAATTCAAATTAATTCAGAAGACTATGCTTGTTTGAAGGCTGAGGCATATATAAATGATGTTATCCTAGACTTTTATCTCAATTATTTATATTTAAATGTTCTATCTGAGGAGGACAGAGAACGTACTCATATTTTCAGTACATTTTTTTATAGGCGGTTAACGACAAACAGGGAAGCTTCCCAAGGGCCAGACAGCCTACTCCCTCCAGCTAAAAGAAGGCATAATCGTGTGTTTAAGTGGACCAAAAAGGTGAATATCTTTGAGAAAGACTTTATTATTATTCCTGTGAATCAAGACCAGCACTGGTATTTAGTCACTATATGTTTTCCCGGTTTGTTGGGGCCAGTTCGAATGTCTGACAACACTCCGATTTTTATTGAACCAAGGTACCAGAGAAAAGATACAAAACTAATCTCTGTTGATGAGGAATTGGAAGTCAGAGACGAGGCAGATGCCGAAGTGGAAGACTTAGAACTTGGCTGGACAAGTGAACAAGCTGCATTACAGAAGAATTCTGACAATACAGCGAATGTGTCTAATGAAGCTGCTAAAGAACCTATTAAGCAACCTTGTATTCTTGTATTTGACTCCCTTCCTTTTACACCTCGCAATCGTATAGTGGCGACTCTTCGAGAGTATCTCAGTGTCGAATACAAAAATAAAGTGGGAAAGGATAGAGTGTTTAGCAAAGATAATATGAAAGCATGCTCTGTTGTGGTTCCTAGACAAACCAATACAGTTGATTGTGGACTCTTTGTTTTGCAATATGTGGAGAGCTTTTTCCTATCTCCCATTAGTGACTACCGACTACCCATAATGACTTTGAATAACTGGTTTCCGCAGGAGCTAGTGAACCACAAGCGAGAGGATATTTGCCAGTTGCTTCACAGGTTGATGGAGGAGAATAATGTGGACATAGATAACTTGGACCTACCAAATCTATACTTCTCTGTAACGAAACAAAATTGTTATCAGCCAACAGATGAGAACTGCCAGACAGAAGAGATTGTAGAGAGTGAGCAGCACTATACATCACCTGAAGAAGGTGAGATTGAAGGACACACACACTTTCCACTAGTTGAGGATGGGGAAGTCCACCCACACTTTGGGATGGAAGATGGAGAGGATTGTAACCAAGCGTTTGTATACGGAGAAGGAGAAGAAAGTGCACGGCAGTTTCCATTTACAGGCGAAGAAGAAGAAGGGGAGACTCATTTTGAAGATGAAGATGATGAAGATGATGATGATTTCGATGATGAGGATGGAGAATTTGATGATGACGAATTGGATTATGATAATGAACCTGATATGGAAGATGTTGAGGTGGAACCATATGATGACATGTTTTGTCAGGGGGAAAATGGAGTTTGTGAAGAAGATGAAGAACTAGAAGAAGAAGAGGAGGATGAAGAAGATGGTATTGAGGATGAAGAGAATGGTGTAGCTTTCCAAGAAGGAGATCAGTACTCGGAGACTTTGCATGATGAGCATTATTCTGGTCATTTTAGAAATCAACAAGCAAGCAATGAGTTGTATGAGGCTTCCGACACAGTAGTAGTTTTTAACAGTCCTGATAACCATGGAAATAGGAAATGTGTAGCTGTGCGACAAGATGTTTTCAGTGGAAGTTATGGGACACCGCCCAAAAAATTGAAGAGGAGTGTTGATATGAATCGATTCTTATAGATACTTACAAAATCAAAAATATTATTTTGATGTGAGTAAACATTTGTTTGGAGTAATTTCATTTCTTTGTTTTTATTTTCAAGTGCTTGTAAAGAATATTTTCTTTTAGGTATTTGAAAATCTATAGGATGATGTTTATTATATAAAAAATACTAAATAGACATACACAGAAGAAAAACTTACAAATTTTAAATGGTTTAGAAAGCACAATTTATTTTAGGCTGAAAAGTTATATCGTTTGCTTACTACTATTATTTAAATTTCACTACTTGGTTGGCGTGCAATAATGGTGGTTTGTAAATAAGGTATTTCAATAGAAAAAAAACCTCTCCAACATAAATTGCTCCCTTGATTATGGTTGGCTTACAATATTTATGATTGGAAAAGAAGAGATTTTATATTTAAAAAAAGATTGTCTTAAAACAAAATAGGTATTTCGGGTGTTAAATTAACTAAACTTGATCTTAACATATTTGTAATATACATTTTTGCTAGGCCTACTGATTGTTTGTATATCATACACACCAATTAGAATCAAAATACAATTTTTCATAACCAGTATGCATAAATACAATTACATAAGACTGCCCAGTAAAATATTGCTAATTTAATAACTAATATACTGTTGCCCAATATTTAATCATATATTGTTTTACAGCACATAATTTTATCAGTAATCCTAGCTTCAGTATATAACTAAAAACCCTTGTGATAATTTGTTTTTTTTTTACAAAAATATTTATGGGCAGCGGTAGTAATTTTATTTTTTGTGATATTAAATTTTGCGAAGTTTATTTAATATATGGGTCAATTTTTACATGCTCTTTTCATTTATATTAAGATGACTTGGTAATTGAGCGATATTTTTTTAAAATAGTGGCCTTATGAAGATTCTAGCCCCGTTAGGTATGTTAAGCTAAAAGTATATGACTAAATTTTAATTCCTGCCTGTGCACATTTTAAAATATAAGTTTTCAATAACTGAATCTCAAAAATGACTAAATCACTATAAATATGGAAAAAAGTACATACAAAATCTATAAACAGTCGAACTTCGTTCTATTGTCAGGGTTGTCACATACCTGTAAAACAAGGGAAAAACAGGGACTTGTTTGTGACTGGAAAAAACTGTAAAACACAGGGAATATTGCGAAATCTAGTTAAAATACTTGAATATTTGTTGATTTGGGATATTTAACTGAAAACTTGAAATAGTGGGTCCTTGGCTGGATGCCAAATTGAACTGAATAATTAAGCACGCTGATTCAAACATGGTTTAATACCCCTTAAACAAGGTTTGTGAAGTTACAGAAGATGTATTTTGCCATCAATCTTAAATCCTGTTTTAAACACAAGCTGTAACTAGAACCCTTGAAAGCGCAAGATAAAAATACTACAATGCGAGGATATCACGAAAATTTAAAAGGAAGCAGGAAATATATCAACATAGAAATACTTTACTCACCAAACGAAAAAAAAAAAATTTTAATTGAAATACAGAAGTGTCATCGAGATGACTACTATTGGTAATCAATGAGCTGCCTAGGAACACCATCAAAGATTTGACTAATTATTAAAGAGACAACATCTTATATTTGTCATTACTGGCAACATATTTAAACGAGAGAAGCCCCAAAAACAACAATACTCAAAAGTGGATCCAAAATATAAAGAGTAATTTATAAGTTTTAATAGGTTAAGCTCAAAATTGAATGTATTACGAGTGAAGCTCAAAATATTAATAACAACTAGCAAAACATTTGAATGGGAGAAGCCCAAAGTTTAATACATTACGAGTTAAGCTCCAAAGGTTAATAACTAGTAACACATTTAAATGGGAGAAGCCCAAAACCAAAATGGTTTTTCAAATGAACTCTCACGTTTGAAAAGTTAAATGGAAAGATTCTGGCAAGAAAATAAATATGGTAGAAACAAAGGTCTTGACATTACGTTCAAAATAACGGTCAAAGATTTATTGTGATAAGCCCAAAGTTCCATGCTTACATGACATCAATGATGAGAGAATGAGTCCAGTCTAGTACTGCCACCGAGAGTGATCTTTGCAAATAATGTACATGTCTATATAGTCAACCACTCCCACACAATAGAGACCAGGAAGCTCACCAATCACAACATTAAATCTTGATGTATATATACACTCGGTCTCCACAGTTCACATCACGCGCTCTAATCGGAACCAGTGTTTTATATTTCAATTCTGCTCACAATCACATATTGAGCTACCCGTACAAAACTTCTTGATGATGGCTGCCCTCCTGACTCGACGCCGGTAAACCAAGCGGCCGCGTAGGTCCAGGGCAGGCTACACAGCGATCCAATCCCAGTGTTCGACTCTTGCTCTTGGTTCCGCTCCTGCCCACGCTGTGCATGACCATTCTTGCTGTATGTAGATGATGTTGCTTGCTCCATTCTGCCACTCTGGAGGCCTCCCGCAGATTCTGTTCAAGTGACACGGCCAGCAGGCTCCTCAGCGAGGGTTCAAAGCCGGGATACAACAGTTCGTAATATCAGGATCACATGTGCGTCGAGAGGTGTAGAGCCAAACCCGTGTTATTTAGGTTGCAGGGACGCCAGCCAGTGGCACGGCGGTATTAACCGATCACAGAGACAACCATGTTGAAGCAAGTGCAATGCTTCAAAGCTATTGTATTACTTTACACATGTCATTAAATGCCCAATTCTTGGAATAATTAAAAGGCAAAGTTGTGACAAGTGTGAGGAAAATCAATTTTGCTTTAAACTAATACTAGCTCAAAAATATTTTTCATTTTTTGCTGTCCACTACGTTCATTGCCATTCTCTTAAACTTGTATTCTTTAGTTTATTAAAAAACTAGAAGTACCTGGAACTGCCCGGGGTACCCACACAATACATTGCATGACTATGGTCAGTAATGCTTTTCTTTGCTTAAAACAGACAGAAGAAAAATGCTTCTTTATTTTACCCCGGCCCGGTTTTTAATAAATAAATAAGACTAATCAAAAATTTTAAATTCCTACTGAATTGACCATGTTAACTTGCACATGAGCTCCTATTATCTAAATTTCAAACCTTTGCGTGCGGTAAGTATCACGCAATGCTCTTGACAAACAAACATATTCGTTTTATTAATCTAGCTAATCATTTTAAGCTATGAAGTGTTTGGTTGGTTCATTGATTATATAGAGTGATGACAATGCAGATACATTCTCTGGATATCTTTATTTATTTGTATCAATATTTAGTACTAAGCCAAACCTTAATAATTGGAGCATATTTTTCAATAATAAATAATTTACAAATGTAAAAAACAAATGAAAAAATTAAAATAAATATCCCTTACTTAAAATGGTGTAGTAAATACAGTTGTCAATAAGCTAAATAGTGACTAAGTGAGCATTGGAAACGCACCATGAGAGAACACCAAATAATGTTGTGCTGTTACTGGTAATTAAATATATTATTATTATTGGTCCATCCTAACCTGAGGTTGGAAGTCAACAAACAATTCCATATCACTACGTGAAGGACATAAATGATTGGTGGAATACCAGTACAATATTTTAATGAGCGCGACCATGCATAGTCAGTGTCGTAAACAACGTAGCTCACTACACATTTTTGTATTTTTTAATATATTTTAATTTCCTTAAAGCTTAAAGTATAATTTGTCAATCAAATGAAGGGATAGTTTTAGTATTAATAATTTTCTAATATTATTTTAAAACAATTTTAATACAAAACAAAGGAAATACTATTTAGTGAAAGGATACCATTGAAATTCTATTCACTAGCAAATCAGAGCATAGATTTCCATGTGGCTTTGTTTACATCAACATCAGGTCTCAGCTTAGGATGACTCAATAATAAGAGGGTACACATTCCTAAACCATTATGGGTTTCCGAGGCTTATAAGAAACATTTATTCATTATTCAGGAATGTTACTGTTTATCACCTGCACTGGATGACACATTCCAAGACAGGCATGTCAAAATTGTTTGACTATAAGGGCCACATTAAAAAAAATGCATGGTCATTATCATAAGTAAAACAAACTCCAATCTTTTTTTAATTTACTCTCTCTCTAAGCACCACATCTTACTACCTGTTCAGGCTAAATGCCTATGTACTAATTATGTTAATGAGTTAGGGATGAATGCGTTTAAAGGAAGTGTACCAGCATTTGCGTGGTTAGAAAGAGTGGAAAACTATTTTGGAAAAAAACACCCTCGATACATTTTACTGGGATTCAAATTCCAATCTCCCAGTCATCGGCAGTCTAGTCTAACAACAAAGTGACACCTTAGACCAAGCAGCCAACGAAGTAGTTTTTTATTATAAAAATAAAAGAGCAGCAATAAGATTAACCAATTAAATATATATATATATACATATACACACAACCTGTGGTCACTATCTACTATTTAATGACTTACTTGGTATTACCTTGAAGTTTACGATCTGACGTTTCATTTTTTCACCCACGATAAGTATTCTATCACCGACCTTTGCTCTCCATCCCAACTGTATTTAATGATCTTATAACGTTCTCTTTCCTTATCATACCAGCGGCTTGCTGCTACACAAACAACAGTAAAATGAAAGTAGTAAACAGCTGGCACAAGAAGGAAAGAGAAAGTCATAAGATCACTAGAACCATTTGGGATGGTGAGCAAAAGTCGTTGAAGACTACTTTATCATGGACGAAGAAATTAAAAGCGGATTATAGATATCAAGGTCCACAGTTTGTTGGTGGCAGACATAAAGAGATGGGAATATGGGAGAAAGTTAGTAAGACAAGAAAAGAAGAAAAAGGTTGTGGAGGCTAAAAAATGAAGAAGAAAAAGAGCTGTACCTAAGAAAGGTGAAAAAGCTTAATACCCAAGGGTGAGATGCAAAGTGTAGAGGTTGAATGGGAAGGGTTTAAGAACAGTTTGGTGGGAGTGACAGGAATTATGTGGGAGGACAAGTAATAAGAGGAAGGGAAAGGAGATACTCTGGTGAAACGACAGAGTGTAGGTCTTAGGTGCGCAAATTCAATAATGTTGGGGAATTAATTCATGTCAAAGAAAGATTACAGATCCAGGGCATAAACCTCACACGAAATTATTCCCCGAATATCACATTCTGAAATGTTTAATTAACGAGACATTTATAAATAATAATAGGGTATCATTGCATGTAGGGGGCCACCCCATATGGGTTTGCGTAAGTGAATGCTGGGGTTGTGCTTTGCGATACTATCAAAATCATTAACTTCATTAAAAGCTGTGCCCTTAACAATTGTTTGTTTTCAAACCTTTGCAAAGACATGGACTCCGATTACAAAAGCTTGTTACTGTACTATAAGAGGGTGAAATCCAGACTATTGAAATTGAAAGCAGAAATCTGATTTTGTTAATTTTTTCATAATGACTTATGGCATTCAAAACTGTGTTATTTGTTGGATATTATCAAAAAACTCAGTAATTTAACCATGTTGCTTCAAGGAAAAAATAGTATATATTTCCAAAAATTTCTGAAATTGCCTTAAACATACTTCTGCCATTTTGTACTACATATTTATGCAAAGCGACGTTCTCAGCATTGATGATTATAAAATCTAAATATTGATCAACTCTGGAAAACATTGAAGATACTCTATATCCTGCAGTATCAAATATTCAGCCAAGATTTATTATTTATGTATGTCTTCAAATAAATGATAAATAATATGAATACTAAAGAATTGTTCTAAAATATTTTGCTTTGTGATTTTTTATTAGTTAATGTTTGATTTGTATAGTTATTTTATATACCTAAATACCTGGGGTCGCGTAAAAATTTATCGGGTGAAAAGGGATTGCGATTGGAAAAAGTTAAAGAAGCCCTGATTTAAACCATTACCATTTTATGATGGACTGTAAGGCTAGCACCTGCCATTCTCTGGACTTATTTGGTGGTATTCTCTTTTTATTGGCGGGCTTAACACCCCTGTTTATATATAGTTTTTTATTCAAGCTATAAATTGGTCCACTACCGGCTTGATAGGCTTGTTGTATAAGTTGTAAGATGCTGGTGCACAAACAATTTTTTTCTTCTTAATTAGTCAAAATATTCATCTATGCATATTGGTCTGAGCCATGTCCATTTTGATATGAAAACACTTAATGTCGATCAAATTAGGCTGTCTCATTAATCAGAATAATATGGTTAAGTTATAATGAATTCTGTTTATTACTTGTAAAAATTAATTATTAAAATATTCTTATAATAATTCAAGTACAGGATGCTTAACTCGGAACTGAGCACTTATTATGTGTAATACAAGATGAACGTGAATCACGAACATAACTTTTAGTTATGTTATGACATTTATACTGGTCATGGGCCAAGGTATGTAAAAGAGTAGGTGTTAGTCCTGAGTGAATCACCCTGTGTAGGGGGGGAACATGTCAAAAGCTTCATTTAAAGGATTTGAGTGTTAATGTTAATTTATTAACATGTGTGAGCTATTTTTGTAAAACAAGTAATTTCATAATCTTGGACAAATTGTTTTCTAATTTTCACAATATTTGATTTTCTCTATTGCTTATGGTTTGAGCTTTGGATGAGTGAGGATTGTTAACTCACATCAAATCGTTAGCTTTTTGTTCATTTCTTCAAAAAAATTTGAATTGGAGTGCTGTTGGTAACAATAAAATGGAAAAATAATACATTTTGTTAGGTAGTCAATTTGGGGAGTGTAGACTTTCTATTTTCATGTAGGCTATATATTTAAAGTAAGATTGTCAATGTTCCCAAAATAAAGTTAAATTTTCAGTGTTGGATTTTTATGACTCATATAAAAAAACATTTTACTAATTTGAAATGTTAAAATTTATTGTTACATTTCAATTTCTCATTCTATTAAACACTCTACCATAGATGGCAGTATTTCCATTAGACAACTCGTTCTAAAAATGGATAGAGGAGCATTTTATGTTCCACATTGTAAAGTGGAAGCAAACAAAAAAATTATTCAACCAAGAGTAGTAAAAATATGTTGGTTTTATTTCTCTCTGGGCTTCTTTTACAAACCCAACCTCTTTATCTGGGGACAGAAGACACCAATGCGCAATATGGGACGAACACACGAAAAATGTGGCAACTCTAGTGTAAAGATTATTAGGAAAGTTGTGTTGTATCTATACTTGTAAACACTTTGTCTCTCATGCAAATAATTTATTTTCAGAAATTGCAGTAATATTTTACTTTGAACGCCACTTTTTTTGTGAGCTCAGGTTTAACACTAAGAGCCAGCCAGGGAGGGTGGAAGGGGTGACAAATTTCCAGGTTTGTGGGGCAAAAAATAAACGTGCACATACAATCAGGGCTGTGGAGTCGGTATGCCAAGTCTCAGACTCTGCTATTTTTCTGTCTGACTCAAACTCCTACAGAGTTGGTTTAGCTATATTAGCAATAAAAAATTGACTGCAGTAAAATTCTCCAATACAGATTATCTCATAAGAAGCTTCTTCAGCATTGTGAATGTATATTTAAACACAATAATTGTCAATCAAAATTACTAAAATTGCTTATAAAAATAAAAAAGTATAAAATTAGAATCATATATTGTTATAATATAGTAATTGTTTATTTTGAAGTCAGTCAGTACATTTTAACCCAATACTCCTACCAAACTCCATGACTCAGACCCCCATGGCCCTGCATACCATTTCCCCCCCTGCCCTCCCCCCCTAAATCAATTGTATATGTTTACTGTGTGCAATTAATTCAAATTCCAAATTCAGTTAACTCCTGATTATCCGCGTTTATAGAGGGGATGAGTTCCATGAACAATCCAAAACCGCGGATAATCCGCATATTTACTAAAGCAAAAGATTGTACCACATTAAATTCAAACTAGTACTCACCTATCGTGATTGCATTTGTGAACAGCACATTATATTTCAAGCACAAAGATAATAAAAAAGTTCACTTTAAATCAATGTACAGTATACTAAAAATGAACACATCATTTAAAAAGTTTGTATTAGTCTTTAGCTTCATTCCAGTTGCTTCCTTTTTCCTTATCCTGCCATGTATTTTCCTATTTTCTGTAACATCAGCTTGTCACATAGGAGTGTGTCATCTCACTATTCTAGATAAAGCAGGCTATGGTTTTATTACAGTGCAGTCCATCTTGCATAAACTTTTTTTTTCTCTGACCATTATCTCTTCCCTAGGGATTTACTGAGTACAACAATTGGTAGCTCTCTATTCTCCATCAACATGGCATTTAAAAAAAATGTATCCCATACTGTTGATGCCGCAAATAAGTTGCAAAACGGATAATCCACCCACGAATAGTCAGAAGTTTACTGTAATTCTAAATAGTTATCCTCATACAAAATTACCATATTATAGAACAAAGATTTTTTTTATCACTGAAGCCATTGACTTTTGGAGTATCTATTTTTCTAAAATGATACCCTAATGATTAAACTAAAACACTTAGAGGACATATATATCAGAGCTGGCAGTAACTTTTTTAAAAATTTCCTGTACAAATACCACATGCACAAGAAAATATGGTTATAATTGCAACCGCTTTAGCTGGACATGCTAAATTGGGCCCAATAAACTCTTAAAGACAAACAGTTAAAAGTGTCAAAACACTCCCAAGAAGTAGGTAAAGAGAATTCAAGCGCTTACCCCAAGCAATTTTTGGAATATTAATGAGAAGATAAGGCATACATTTTTTTTCCATACGTTTACTCCTTTAAATTAAAAATGGGTCGAATCATATCTTTCTCTAATTTGAATCTGTAAAAACATACAATTCTCGTTAAAGTGACAATATTTAAAATTTAATGGTAGTCACTGACAAATGCTATTTTGTCTGCCATGTTGATATCATAAAAAACAAAGAGAACCCTATATGTATAAATTATATAATTACAATTTTGTTCTTTATTGTGATTTGGTTATACTTCTAACTAAACAATCTGTATAATATCTTTTACCAATTTATTAAACAGCCTTGATTTTTTTATCTCATATGTCTATGATTAATATATTTTTGGTTGAAAATTTTAAATAAATCAACCTTTTCATTATTAAAAAAAGCTAAAGCCATCTGCCAATATATTACTGATTTTTTTTTATGTCTTAGCAAAAATAACTAACAGTGTTGCCATCTGCAATGATTAATTGGTGACTTTATTTTACCAACTATCAAAGACTGAATTCTATTCCACTAAGCTTTTTGTTTCTTGAAGAGTTTAAATTTCAATATACTATTCAGAAAACTCGTAACTCTTGCCCTACCAATTTTTTAAGAGTGTCGTTGGTTTCTCTTGTTTTGCCGATTCAACCAGTCAATACCTCCATTATGGATAACGAGCGGGTTAGGGGGAGCGTTCTCCCTACAGACATATCCCCCACCAAAGGTCCCCTAATTCCCAAATGACATAGACTTATAAAATTTTAAATTAAAAGTAAAATATGGCCATGACAATGTCTTAGTATAAAATGTGATCATAATTATTGGTTTTCCAGCAAGTTCATTTGGTTTCCTAAAACTAATTCTCATAGCCAGGATTCATTTTCAAGTTGTGAGCCCTCTTCTTAAGATTGCTGATGCATTTCTTCTTCCTCATCTCATCTCTGCCCTATTAGATCAAGTTGTTTTTAATCCTTTATTGTATGTGTTAGTAAAAAAAAGGGGGGGTATTAACATAATTTGAGATAGTTTAAGAAATTTTGAGCATGTCATTGTATTATTGTTTAAAATAGTTATTGAAATTAATGTTTTTTGGGTTCAAACTGCATTGATGGTATATTAACTTTCAACGTTTATGATGTGGTTGCTACAGTCATCATCTAGTATACGTGATGAAACAAATTGTGTGACCAAGAATTTGAGGTGAAATTACCAGTAAAAACCTTTAAATTGACCTCATAATTTTGCCCACAAAATGTATTTCATTACATATCCCAAGTGATGGCTGTTGCAACTAAAACCAAAATATAAGCTTTTATTTCAATAAACCTTTCTTAAACAAAAGGTGTGTGTGTGCATAAAATATAGTTCACATTATTTCTATATACACATTTTGTTTGGATTTTTTGGTGTTGTAAAATTACTACTATCATTTGACATTGAACATGGAAAAAATGTTGTTAGATATTATCTTAACAGGAGTTTACTGTGTGTTAAGTGTGTAACAAACATTGTTTTTTTCAACTTTCACTTTTACATCCCGAGTAGTGTCCTGTAAAACTTCCATGCTTACATCCTATAAAAGTGTAAACACTTGTAATCTTAAAAATATTATTTGCTATTATTTCTTTGTTATATGTTCATTTGCTTACTAAGATAGTTTCTTATAAAAATGTATATAATATTTTGAAAAATATTAACAACAAAATGTGTTGAAATGATCCCCTTTGTATTAACCGTCACTGAAGCTATCGCTACTTGGTTCCATCATCTACATAGATTAGTTCAGTATATGCGGTATTGACATGTTTGTGTTTAAAATATAATTTTGTTTGATATTGATTAGTTAAACTGTTACATACTCATAATTTGACTTAATATTATGTTATGTTTTATGTAATTTGTTGTTACTTTAACTCGCTTGCTTCCTTGTCCTTTAGCAGGAAAACAATTTATGATTTTTTGTATTAATATGTTTCACTGTTACTCAGCTACTTCAAAACTATTAAAAATGAAACAAAAGCCGTTAAGTCATCACTTGAGTCATAAAAAGAGCTAAGGGTATAAGGGTTGTATTTTCAAGTCTTCTTTTTATTTAATTTTAGAATAGTTGTTAAAATACATTAAGAAATAATTTTGTTAGTAAATAAATAAATAAATAAATAAAAATGTTTAGGCATCTACACAGCTATCAAAAATAGAAAACAAGGAAAGTTTTCTAAAATGTAAAGCCCAGTGCACCCTGTGCTAAATTCGTCAGTCAGAAGCACTGTTGAACAAGCACATATTTAGTGTTTTGAATGACTACTTTATTGAAGTTATAATAGGATTAAAAAAATATGGATTGTAATATTCAAAGTTATATTACCAAAAGTAGTTTTTTTAAATGTATTTATAATTGATCTTTTCACTAATAAACCACATCTGTGTGTGTTTTTTGGGGCTTTTCACCAATAAACCACATCTGTGTGTGTTTTTTGGGGAGGGAGGGAAGATTGGTCTAAGCTAACTAAGAAATGTAGTTTTTTTTTTTAAATTCACTTCATTATTACTTACAAGTTGTATTTTGAAATGTAAAATAAAATGGTAAATGACAAGCGAAAATGGAATAAAGCGGACTCTAGAGCTTTGTTTCTATTTCAACTCTAATTTTAATTATTATTTTATTTATGTTTACAGTTACTAATAATATATAATTCATCTTTAGCCATGTATGGAAACAAGTTCAAACCACAATGCTGGATACTTGCCTATCTAAAATTTGTAAGTTACATTGTATGGAGTAGCTATGACAGACATAAGCCAATCAGTGTCTATATATCTTTAAAATGTGTGTTGTTTTTATGGGATATCTACCAGAGACACAAAGTGGTCTACAAAGTGGTTAGCAGTAGTACTAATAATATTGTCAATACATGGTTTAAATGTTTCAGAAGAAAGTATTTAAAATATTCTTAACTTCCTGATGTTGCCAACATTTTGTTTAGTTTAATTAAGTTTATATAGGTTCTAATTTTTTATTTTTTATAAGTTTTAAAATGTTTTAATGTGTACAAACTTGCAGTCATTGTCCATACAAGTGATCATTCTGCATTCAACCTTATTGCTTATAAAAAAAAAAGTTTAAAAGTAAAATGATTTCATCCCAAACTGAGAATATATATATATATATTATTTTTTTTGCTGCAGTTGAAGTGGAACTATAGATATTGAACTTGTGTATGTCTTTTTGTATTCGCTAAGGTTAGATATTAAGTTGATTTATTGGAAAGTGTAAGATTTTCAGCATAATAACACACGTCAGGAGTAATGAATCATGTTTGTGAAGAATGTATGAAAACTTGTTTCATTTTATAAATAAATTTAAAAGTACACAACATGTAGAATTTGTCAAGAAAATATTGTATTTAAGACATTAATCAAGCTTGAAGTGTGTAGCCTCCTCCCCATTTCTCCCACACTCCTCTCCACACGAAAATAAAAATAACCAGCAAAGACACCTTTCGGGCAGTCGTAGGTGTCTACTTGGAGACACTCGCCGAGTATTTATTTGAGATCAAAGATGTTGCCGATCGAATTACCTTGCACATGTGTAAAGGGGTGTCATTGTTAGTAATGTACTTGTTTATAAAATACATTCTTTCCCGCCCCCCTCCCCACTTAAAAAAACTGGAAACATTCTTACATTTTCGCTTCGAGTTTAACTTGATTATTGAGATAGTTAAAAAATAAAATGAACCATGTTTTAATTATTTTAAAATTCTAGAACACAGATGCACTGTATCAACTGGAAAATATATTTTCAAAGTAATATTAACAATTGTATAGTTTGGTATTGCTCTGACGCACATTGGCGGTCATGTGGGTGAGGCGTCAACAGTGCCTGGCCTGTCATTTATGAGGTGGGGTGAAGGTTTGAATTCTGATCGAGTCTACACATTGTGGTTTTTTCCTGGAGGATATTCTCTTCCTTCACACAAATGCAGCTACATTTACATTATGTTCTACCTTCCCTATACTTGCACCATTAGTGTAAAATGTGGGTTGCCTAAACTGTTTAAAACGAGGTGCCCAAAAAGTGTGTCCCTGAAAATTTCTAAGTTTTGCCCACTAAAACATACAAGATAAAATATTGAATATCTCAGTAAACAATTTTTTTTAATACACATTGTTAGAGTTTACTCGTTTTTATTTAAGGCTCAATGTTTGAATGAACTAGACATACACGCCAGTTCACTGATACTGGGCCAATAGAAGTTTTCCGAAATTGTTCACAGGAAAAGAAATTTGGTGGGTTACATACCAAAAAGAAACATGTTATACCTTGCAGGACTTTCAAGATAACTGACAGCAAAGGGCACAGAGATACAAATAATGCAGATCACATTTATTGAAAAAAAGGGGATAGGGAACCCCCACCAGTAAGAAGGTGCTATTAGTGTAGAGCTTTAGATCATAATGCCCACGATTGTCCCGAGAAAGTTAGATACACTAGGAAATAGACATATGGTAGCAGTGATCAAACCCAAATCACAGGTAGGTCAATTGAAACCAATCTGTGATTGAAAAAGGTGCTGAAAGCTAGAGTGAGTTAAGCGTTTACCTCCCCTTTGTTCAGCTGGATAACACTTCTCTTGCCCTTCAAGCAACAGTAAGGATTAGTCACAGTGTTTGACTATAGTTTCTTTGGTACAGGTAGAGTACTACTTTGTGTTCAACCTTCCGTTCCCCATACCCCAACTACCAAAGCCACTAATAAAAAAAGTTGAACCTACAGTTTTGCTAATTATTCTGAAAATAAAAGTTTTTTTTGTCTGGGTTGAGGTGGAGCTGAGTACCCAAGTCTCTTATTTAGATTACGGCATGTATTTTATTGTAAGAATTCTTGCACAGCATTTAATATAATAAAACTCTTCGGGAGGAATACTCACCAGAGAGGGGAGGTTGTAATGGTCAAACATGTTAACGACATTTAGGATGCCCTGTTAAGTCACATCTAAGGACATTGAATAGAAACTCTTATGTACCAAATTGTAATATACCGGTTGAGACATTTAAGGGTAGACACCAGAATATCCTGAAAATACAGCATCAAAAAATTGTTTCAAACAAAATGAAGGGGAAATATAACAGTACTAGCTATTTTTGATTTGATGGATGTATTAAATGAAAACATCTAGTTTTTAACAGCACAATATTATTTATAAAATTACTTTAATAAATGTTTAGAATGATGACCATTAACATTGGTACACTTTTAATGTAATAAAAAGTTCTTGAATAAAATTTACATGTTAAAATATCTTCAAAAATTGCTGTCATATAGAAACATGTTACAAAAATTATAGATTATTATTAAAAAACAGTTGACCTTGAATTAATCTTTAGGACATCCACCAAACCAAAAATAACCAGTGTTGTTCTCTTTCCCCCTTAAAAACAAAAAACTTGTGTCCGAAACATTTTTTTTTTTCTAAAATGCTTAGTTTTTATGATATTCTGGTGTCTTGACTTAAATTCCTCACCCGGCACACAAAGGAGAGATATGTGTGTCCACTAAGTGGATCATTGTTGAGGAAGAGGTGCAGTCGATTAGGTAAGGATCAGGAAGGGCCTAGTTGATTCAAGCCCAAACTGCAGAAGAAAACCGCCCCAAAAGTGCGAGTGAGGACCATGGCAGTCAAAATGATTTTACCCCCCCTCATTCCCTCGCGATAGAAATGTCAAAATAAAACCATCTAAATGTTTGTCTACAAATAAAAACTAAATCATATACAATTTGGCAGAATATTCAAGCATTTAGGAAAAAGCAGATTTTCAAACTCTTTTTTCCCCCACTTTTGATTTCAGCCAAACATTTTTAGTTGAAGGAATGTCCACTAATAATATCTTAAGAAATCAATATAAATGAATACAGCAGTGTCCTAGACTCGTTGTTTGAAGAATACAATGACAAGTTTAAAGATTTTGAGAAACATTATCTCACACTAAGACTGGTACTTCAACCACATCTGGTTGATTTCTCTATTGTACCTGAAAATTTACAAATGGAGTTAATTGAGCTCTCAGAAGATCACATATTGAAATATCTATTTAACAATAAGAGGAATCCCATTAAATATGTAAGAACACTGTTTAGTAAACAAAAATGTGTCGACATATGCCATCTTTTTCTGGCACAGCCTACTATAGTGAATCAACGATTTTGCATATGGTTCAAATCATGATGTGCTTGAAATCACAAATGGCAACTAGCTGAAGCCAAAGGCAACAATGCTGGAACCAGATATCCGCTTCTTATCTAGAATAAGCAATCTCAAATAAATAAGTAATGTATCACTTATCTTAGTTACTGTTTAGCTTGTATTAGCACTATATAATAATAATAATAATAATAATATTTAGCACCGCGTCTTACTACCCGTTCGGGTTATACGCTTTAAGTACTAATTAATCTAATGGATTAGGAATTGGGAAGGTTTAATTAGACGAAGTGAACCCGCATTTGCGTGGAGGGAGTGTGGAAAACCATTTAGGAAAAACCACCCTCAGTTCACCCGACCGAGATTCGAACCTCGATCTCCCCATCCTCAGCAGTCGAGCTCAACACGACAAGCGCATTAGCCAACTACGCCACCGAGGCGGGTCACAATATAATAAAATTGTTTTATTAGCCATTGATATGTTTAGTTGGGTGACCTGGCGGTCTAGGGGTAAGGTGTCAGACTTCTGTGCTGGCGGCCGGGGTTCAATCCTCGGTCCCGGCACAGATTTATCTGATTACGAAACCCTTCCTTCACCTCTGATAAGACATCTTGTGAATGTAGGGAATGACAGGCCTCCACCGTGGTTCGGATCCCACGTTAAACTGTAGGTCCTCCATTTCATCACACAATCACCCTACCATTATATATTAGCGTAAGTGCGTACAACCGAACGGGTAGTAAGACGCGGTGATAATAATAATAATATGTTTAGTTTGCAGAACTCAATTTTTTTTTTCTAATTACTGCGTTTTAGTACCCACTCGGGCTATACACTTATGTACTAATTATTACGCTAATGGTTTTAGGGTTTAGGAAGGTTATATTTAAAGGAAGTGTACCCACATTTGTGTGGACAAAAAGTAGATCAAAGAACTGTTAATTCATTTAGGGATTTCTAAAACACACCAATGTATATTAAGGTATATTTTTAGAAAAGTCTACTGTATCATACAGCAAGTGTGCAGACTTGTAAGGAAACTATTTTATGATATGCGGTCTTCCAATGCAAAAAGGTTTCCCGCCCCTGCCTTAGAGGATTGTAGTTAAGGAGATTATGAGAACTAGACAAAGAGGTAATATAAGAGGAGTTAACCAAGGAAATATTACAAAGGCGAGAGCAATTTTTCTAACTTCACACCTCACATACTCGGTGAACTAATTGAATTTAAGTTTGGATTAGTGTAGATTTGGTCACCTGGCATGCAAGGATAGATTGTGCTAGGACTGAAAAATTATGCAAGATAAGAACATGCCAAATGTATGGCTGTACCGAGCCACATCCATAAAAACCCACCAGATGCAAAGTTAAACTTATATAAAATCCTGCTAGATGCAAAGTTAGACTACCACAGACACAAAATCTTGCCAGATGCAAGGCTGTAGAATGTCACATCCATAATATCCAGCCAGATGTAAGCTTATATTATCATGCCACACCCATAAAACCCTGCCAAATGCAAGATTTGCTTGTGACATCTCTATAAATGTTTAAATGAGCTCTCTGAATTAAGATAGCATAGTTGGAGTCCGGGGACATCTCTTTTCAAAGAAAAATCTATTCTAACATGGTTGAATAGCTTTTATTATATATAAAAAAATCAATATCAATGTCTATTAATTTATTTTACCTACCTATTTATATCTTAGCTTATACAATATGTATTCTTTAAATACATCATGATATGTGCAGTTGTGTGATTGTCGTTGTAGTATTGGCAGCATAAAGCCCTCTATGGTCGAAGGTGATTGATAACTGTGTTGCTACCTAATTGATCGCTCATATGTAACTGACTATTCACGCACATACATCACAAACTCTGCCATAAAATATGAGTGAATAATGGCCCTGGGCACAGGACGACTCCTGGATAGCTCATTAGTAAGAGCGTTGGTGTACTAAGCCTAAGCTCCTGGGTTTAAACCATAAAAGCTTGGCAATTTAATTGATTATATATTATGTATGAAGTATTTTGGATAGCAATAAACCAGTATTTTTAAAATATTCCACAACATTTTTGTAATAAAAACTATAAGTCAGGGTTCATGTATTTAAAGCTGCTATAGTCAAGCACGAGTACCAATATATTTTTACACTCTTTAAATGATTGTATCTATAGGATTCTTGTTTGAATTAATGTATGGTGTATCAGCCTGCAGGATATTAGTGGTGTGTGAAACTTTGATTCAACTCTGAAGAAAAAAAACCCAGTCTTGATAGTTACAATGCTTTGCCAAAATAATATTGTCAGTTGAAATATTCAATTTATGATCATTTTATGCCATTTTTAGCTCCGATGTACATTATGATTAGTTAATCTTCAATCTATATCAATAAAATGAAGTTGTTTGTCTGTAATGAGCATTGCACAATATCTACCGCACGCAGAGGTCTAAAATTTTAAAATTAGTAGCCCTTGTTGTGCATTAACATGTGAACCTCAAGGTGAGAATTTTAAAATGTTAATTATATTATCTTTAATTAAGTAAAAACTGGGTCAGAAGCGAAAAGGCGGGGCGGAATGCAGTGCTAAAAGGCACCTTACCTTCCACATATGAGAATTAAACCAAAAACATTTCTCACCGGGCAACGTAGGATACTTCATCTGGTATTATTATAAATAAATTTGAAGTGAATTCCATGTTGAATTTATTAGCTTAAAATCTAATATCAAAACAATTGTGCAACAAAACATTTAAAAAAATCTTTTAGTGTATAAGTTAAATAAATAATCACAACTAATATTTTTTCAAAGCATAAAACTATGAACGAAAAATATTCGGACTTCGATAATATTTTATAAATTTGCTTCGAATCAACAAAGTGAACTTATCACACAACTTCAGGATATTAATGGTTCAGTACACACTATAGTTTGAAAATCCTAAGTACCCCCACCTCCCCAGCCAAAAGCACTTTTAATAACAATAATGCAATAATTTTTATCAATTGAAATTT
This sequence comes from Timema californicum, assembly GCA_902141385.1. NCBI lineage: Eukaryota > Metazoa > Arthropoda > Insecta > Phasmatodea > Timematidae > Timema > Timema californicum. Next base: position 68,942 of record CABFOW010001381.1, on the reverse strand, counting down.
TAAAATAACTAATATACTTGGTAGCTTAGTTGCTAAACTATTGACAAACAAAGCCAAAGGTCCTCAGTTCAATCCTGTTGTCAGTATATTAATTTTAAACATGTATTTGAATTTAATTATCATTTTTGATCTTATTTGTTACTTTTGTTTCCCTCCCACAGTGTCTCTGAAGGATGTTAATGGAGTGCTATGGCATTACGTGAGAGCCAAGACATTATTCTAACTGAGTGAATCGAAAAATCCACCATGACATCTCAGCCATCAAACACACAACCTTCCACCAACACGAGTGGTACTTATTTCCACCGAGGAGGGTACCAACAAGGCAATATGTACAACCCTCTTCTTCCCAGTCAAGGTCATAGTTTGTACAACGGTGTGTTTGGTGCACAGTCGGGGTTCCCGACCCAAAACAACTACCCCCCATCAGGATTCAACAGTTACACACACGTGGAACCTTCGCTGTGGCTCCCAGATACCCGCGTGACCGCGCCCAGCAGTGTCTCCCTCGGGAACAGAGGCTTATACACCGACAAGAACATGTTACATGAGTCCCAAAGTCTAACCCAGGCTTGCTGTAGCGCCAGCATTGGCACATGCTCCCCCCTTTCAGTCGAGTCGTACAAAGGTATAGATAAAGAATTAAATTTTCCTCAGAAGAGCTTGGGGAATTTTGAGTCTCAGAGTTGGTACTGCAGTCCAAGTGTTATTAACTATGGGAACCAGCAGAGTCAAAACATACAGCAAACATATAAATGCATGGAACAATTCCCGTCTTGTTCTATGGCCCAAGTGAATTCGAATCTCCTCGAACAAACTTTCCCAAAAGATAGGATTGCGACTCATGTCCCGTTGCAGAGTTGCAGCGTCGCAGGGCAAAAACCTGTGGGTTGCATCAAGGAATCTGATAAACCTAGCTGTTTAGAGTTGGACAAAAAACATGGGACTAAATGCGTCGACATTTCAAACATTTATACGTCAAGTCTCTCTTCAGAAACAAGCAGAGCACCAAGAGAGTTACTCAAACCAATCGGTGTTTGCTTCTTCAGGGGGCAACTGCTCGCCTCTCTCTGCGGAAGGGCTTTACTCACAAGCGTCTTTATTCCTCCACATGAGCAACGAGAACCAGTCAACCATGAGAAGCCAGACGCATTACGGCATGCAGAAACCTCTCCACCTTAACATGGTGACCGAAAGTTGTAAGCTCTTCTCACCCTCAGAAGGACAACTACCCTATAATGCATCATTTTCAAGACCAGAACAGATGCAATGTTGACCCGCCAATGTCTTGTGCATTGATAGAAAATAGCTTGCAGCAAGAAAGTAAGTCTATCAATGGTCACAGTCACCTCCAGGTGGACACTTCGTCCAGTAACCAGTGTGAGCAGTCATCGAGAGAGGTGAACAGGATGAGTTGTGAGAACTCGTTTTGTGTGGGTACGCCCGGCGGTCCTCCGAGTTGCTTGAAGCAGTGTGAGGTGGTGTCAGACACATCGCGGGTGCGTGCCAACACGAGCATCGTGACGCTGGCTGTCAGCGTTCCCGAGGAAGAGTCTTCCAGTCTAGGAGGGGAGAGTGATATAGTTGTAGAGGAGACGGAGGAGGAAGATGTGAGCGAGAGTGAGGTAATAAAATGGTTATCTTATCTTCTGGAAGGTTTATAAAACTACCAGAAAATTTAAATATATCTTGACCTGCTTTGGTGGTTGCATGATCTAAGGTGTCACTCTCATGTTAGACTAGACTGCCGATGACAGAGAGATTGGGGTTCAAATCCCGGTTGAGTGTACCGAGGGTGGTTTTTCCAAAATGATTTTCCACTTTCTGTCCACACAAATGTGGGTACACTTCCTCTAAATTCAACTCTCCTCATCCTAACTCATTAGTGTAATTAGTACATATGCATGCAACCTGAACAGGTAGTAAGATGTGATGCTGAGTAAAAAAATGTTATATTATGATAAAAAAAAGTATTTAGCAATTTCTGCAATAGATTATTGTGAAAACAATAAACAATAACATAAAACTTTATGATACTTTTTTGTGTAAAAAGCTATAATTGTAAAACTTCACATTCATAACTAAATTTAATATACCTTTAAAAATTACATTGTTTTAATAGACAAAAGGACATGTTTGGGGAATATCTAATAAATAATATTTAAAAATTGAATCAAATTGATTAGACTCAAATTTTTTTTATATAAAATTGAATATTTTGAGAACTCAAATTTTTCAAGTTTTGAAAAAATCTGCTAGTCGAGTTTGAACAACTTTCAAATCTCGACTTGAACTCGTTAAGTTTCTTAGAAGCCCATTTAGTAAAGGCTTTACTATCCAGATTAAAAAAAACTATATATTTAATTTACACTTTCTGAACCAATTGCTAAATCAGTGCACAACTTACAAACTGAATTTACTCTTGAGTAGAGAACATCCAGTTTCCTTGGCAATCAATTAATCACTGTTTAGTCTTACAGCTTTGTTCAGCTGGTAGCGTGTCTATCTATTGAGCTAAGGGTTTTGAGTTTGATGAATAAATAGCCGAGGGACTTGGCTCGGTGTATGTTTTAGAGTTAAATTTATTTGTAATTCATGTGCTAAAATGATCAACTAAGAAAGTGATTTTTTTTATCACCGCGTCCCTCTACTTGTTCAGGTTATACACATATTATAATTATCTAATGGGGTAGGGAGGAGGAAGGAAGCATTTTAGAGGTAGGGGAGAGTGTTGTACCATTCGACAGTCACTATTCATACTTATTTGGTGAATTTTTTCTTTTCCCTAGCATCATTTGATAACTCTGAAAAATAATATCAATCGCATGTTAGGTTATTATATTATTGAAAGAAAATGTTTTGAGGAGTTAAAATAAGTATTTTGCTCCCCTTTTTTAATAGTTTTTCTTTAATTTCACTAATATTTGACATTATTATGTTATTTGGCTCATTGTAATGAATAAAATATTTCTGTGTTTATAGTACTTTAGATTTTTAAGAAAAATAAAATTCAAATGGTCCTATTTATAATTTTGATGAAGATGCTGCTTTATTGTTTCTTTGGACATCTCGAGAGGTATAAATAATAACAAGTCTTTTATTTTTCATTTGAGTCACAATTTCAAGCTGTGAACACTGACTATAGTTAAGGTTGCCAACTCTACACCTAATATTTATGTATAGGACCTACTTTATTTTTAGTGCCAAGGATCAAGACAGGTGTGAAAATACATTTATTTTCTTAAAGTGGCAGCCACTACCCCTTTGTCCAGTTATATTAATTTAAAGTGTGAACTGTGTTCTTTTCATTGTAAAAGTAATATGGTGTTATTTCCCTTTTATATGTTTCTATACACCTTTCCTGTACCATCTTCCAAATATAGCTTTATATTTGGTTATTTAAGCTTATTTTGCCTTGAATTAATTCTACTTGTTCATATGTTTATCCGCAGATCTCGATAGACGAGTCTCACACTTTGAAAGGCGACCTCACTCAGTGTCTTGTGTGCAGCATAGAAGATGCTACTACACAGTTGGTACACATCACCGTGGAGTATCCTCAAACATCGGCCTCTTGCACGCCCGTGGCCACCAAACTCACCCAAGTGGTAGCAAGCGAACAGCAGTTGCTCAAGTTTCAAACCGAATTCATCTGCAGGCGATGTCTCAACCTCATCGACACGGTTGACTGTCTGGAAAACAAGCTAGCGTCATTAAAACACGACATACTCCAATTGTTCGGAACTAAGGCAGTATCACTGAAAGAGCTTGAATGTTTAAACTTGGACGCACTTGAAAGTGAATATATCAAAAAATGTGTTGAAGAAAAAGTCGATGACACCCATTTTGACAACTGCATCGAAGAAAGTGTTAAAATTAAGCCGAATGAAAATTTGGTCCAAAATACATCCGTAGGGGAGTTGCATTCTGAAAATCAACCAAACACTGGTGAAAACATTGAAATACCTAAAGAAACAAATTTGGATGAAAAAGTTGTACAAACTTATGAAACGGTAAATTCTAGCATAGAAGTGAATGATACAAAAGTCATTAATGAATTAAGTGTAACTAAAAATATAGACCTACCTGAAATAAGCAAAACCTATGATAACAACACTGTCACAGGATCTTTGGGAGCCGGGTGTGAAAAGTCGGTCGAGAAATTTCAATGTGAAGTGTGTTCAAAGTCGTTCTCTAGTAAAGGCTATCTGTCCACCCATAATCAGCAGCAACACACAGATACACCCAACTTCTGTTGTGAGAAATGTTTTCAAAAGTTTGCAACAAAACAAACCTTTGATGTGCACCAGTTAATACACACTGGAGAGTGCCTTCATCTTTGTGATCGCTGTGGTCGATTGTTTCGTCAGCGGTACAGCCTAGACAATCATTTGCGCAGACATCGAGACGACTACCCATTGACCTGTAAATACTGTGGTAAAGGGTTTTTACATACTCGGGCCCTTCAAGTACATATCCGGTCACACACTGGCGAGCGCCCTTTCATCTGTGAATACTGCGGCCATCAATTTAGTTCCGAACAAAATTTAATTGTTCATATTCGTACCTGTTCAGGAGATCTTCCATTTCACTGTGACAAATGTGATAAACGTTTTGCAACCATGTCAATGTTGCAAAACCACAAATATCTTCATCACGAAGGTAAGCCTCATTTGAAGTGCAGTGAATGTGAAAAGGGTTTTTTGAAAAACAGTGATCTTAAAGTTCACATGAGGAGTCACACCAACGAAAAACCACATACGTGCAAGATATGCGGTAAACGCTATAGGAATATAGGCAACCTAAACCAGCACATGAAAACACATTTGGAAGACAAACCGTTCAAGTGTGAGCTGTGCAGTGAGATGTTCGTGCGTAGAGCCATGTTAACGGAACACATTAAAAGACACAGTGGGGTGAAGGATTACAATTGCGAGCTGTGCGAGAAGAAGTTTCTGACCCGCCGCAACCTGCAAGCTCATCGCAAGTGGCACAGTGGCACTCTGAAACGTTACACATGCCAGGTCTGCAGGAAGATATTGAACCATGGACTAAGTGCTCATATGAGGACTCACTCGGGAGATAAACCATACACTTGCCTTCAGTGTGATGCGACATTTACGGTTAGAAGTTCTCTAAACAAGCATATGAAGAAACACAATAGGAAAATTTGAAACATAGAACAAATTAATGTAGTATAGCATTACTACTCACCAGTCATCAGGCTAGACAAAACAAAGAAGAGTATTTATGGATTAAATAGCCAGCTATTCTATTTGTTAGTTACGGTTATAGCCGCATCTATATATCATATTCTTTAAATTGAAAAAGGACACCTGGACACGAGAATCGAACCCAGGAAACTTTGGCTTAGTACGCCAACACTCTAACCACCGAGCTAGCCAGGAGTCTTCTAAGGCAGAGTCTGTGATGGGCATGCGGAAATTGTCAGCTACATATGAGTGATCAATCAAGACCACAAGTTACCAGAAAACACAGCCACCTTTGACTTGTGAAGGTTTTATGCTGTCAATTGTAATTGTACTACTGGGATCATAGAGCCCTCCAGAGTCAAAGGTGGTTGCGTTATCTGATACCTTGTGATCTTAAGTGATCACTCATATGTAGCTGACAATTTCCGCACGTCCATCCATCACAGACCATGCCTTAAAATACGAGTGAAAAATTACCCTGGGCATGGGGCAACTCTTTGAGATCTCTGTGGCTAGAACATTGGTGTACTAATATACTATATACTATATATATATATATATACACATACACTATATACTAATATACTATATATATATATATATATATATATATATATATAATTAATTTTTATGTATATATATTATTAATGCTTAATAATAATAATATATATATATATATATATATCATTATTAATTTTGGGCCATTAACTCTTAACTGAGACATAATGTATTGGTTCGGTTAAATTAGTTTAACACTTTGTGACTTTAAAACTTTGAGGATTGCTATCATAATCAGTTTGAAAACACCTCAAGTGCGGCGCATACTAAATGCAGGACGACACCTATAAATACCAGAATGGGATGGGCCAGTTTCATATGCAAAACTGTACCATTCCATTTGAGTTGATAATTTAGGTAGGTGTTGCCCTGTACTTAGTCTAGTAGTACCACAGTTGAGGCGTAATCCTTCTGATTATGAAACTGGTTAGTGTAATTTTTCTATCTTTTATGAATAATGTGGAGGAGTAGTCATGTAAAAATTAATAAACATCTCATCTCTGATCTTTAGGAATTTGTTCTAAATAAAATAAAACATACTAAGTAAAATTATTTTGCTTTGTTTTATTTATATATTCGCTCACCCATTGTATTTATTGCTGCATATTTACAATGAATATTCCTTTTGTAATATAAAAACCATGATCAAACACTCAATAGGAAAACTCATTTAACAACTCAGTTCATTCCGTTTCCATAGGACTTTCCTCATTTTTCTTATCCTCACAAGTGTGATTGTCATCAACCGTATCTTCATCTTCAGCATCCCCATCTTCATCAGAATCAGTTTCCGTTTCACTATTTTCACTTCCATCATCACCAGAGCTGCTGTCCGACTCCAACCATTCATGACTTGCCAAATCATTTGGAATTATTGTTTTCCATTCATCTAACTTGTGAAGATCTGGAATTAACATAATATGTAAAAACTTTACTACACTTTGTTTATCATGAATAATAGCAAGCTTACCTTGATGGATTATACTATGGTGTAGCTTATAAGATAGGGCCATAGTGTAATATGCCAAGGTAATATAATCAGCTCTCAGAGTAAATGAATTGTACTTAACATTTAAATATTCAGTAATTTATTTTTAATAAAATACCGTGGAAATAAACTCAGCAAAAAGTAAATTTTATTACAGGCTTAGAACACTTCCACCCTTTCTGAGAATATCCTTATATTTTTAATATCACATTCAACACCAATCTAATTAACCCACCAGTCTATTGTGAGCTTGACACCTTAAACACAGATGTGGGTCACTCTCATTATAAACAGGATTGTATCTCAAATTACCTTTCAGGTGCTCAAAGGTGTTTATTAGCCTAGCGCTGGAAAACAACATTTTTGAACATTCAGTCATGGTAAAACATAAAAAAAAATAATCCTTGAACCAATATAATAAAAGCATGGTTAATTTAAAGCATCACACTCATATGAGATGACTACCAATGACAGGGAAATCGAGGTTTGAATCCTGGTCGGGTGTACTGACGGTGGTTTTTCTAAAAGGGTTTTCCACTCTCCCTCCACATCAATACGAGTACACTTCCTCTAAATTCAATCGTCCTCATCCCTAACTCATTAGTGTAAATACCACACATACATAATTGCATATAACCTGAACAGATAGTAAGAGACAATGCTAAAAAATATACATAGTAAAAGCTTTTTTTCTACAACATTAAACTGGGAGATTGGGTTTTGAATGCCGGTTAGAGTTCCTAAACTTTTTCTGCATGCGAATGTGATTACATTTTCTTTAAATTATACCTTCCTTATCTTTAACTCAATAGTGAAAATATGTGGATAAACCGAACAGGTTGTAAAATGCAATAAAAACAACAACCAAACATCAAATGTTAAATTTGAGGAAAAAAAAAAGAAAAAGATTGAAGTATTTAAGCGCCAAATTCTTACTTAAAGAATAGAAGTCGGACAATGTTAGCTGCTTATCACCGTCTTCTATGAGTCCTCCGTAGAGGTAAAGAACCCCATCCTTGATGACAAGACCACAGTTCATACGAGGAGACGGCGTAAACAAATGCTGATTTTTGGCAGCCTCGCTACCAACAACTTCTTGGGAGGAAGAAGGTTTAGGAGTAGGTCCTTGTGTCACTTTGAACACTCCGTCATCGGAAAGTATGGTGGTGGAGGGGACAACGGTGGGCTGAAAACAATTAATTGTGATCACTTTAGCTATTTTACAGTTTCATTTAAGCACCGGCAAATTGTGATTGTACTCAACATAACCTTAGTGTTTTAATGATTTTGTGTGGAGAAAAACATGGTTGTTTTGTTTTAACCGGGCTGTATAAAGATTACAGAGATGTGTCCCAGACATTTAAAAATCCCATTTCATTCAATAAGTGGTTTGATATTTTTTTAATATAGCTTTCATCAAAATGTAGGCAAAAGCTATCAACAAGTTAATAACCAGCCAAAAAAAAATTAAATTTTAAGTTTCAAGTTTAAAAAATACTCAACGTCGATTTACACAAAAATTTGTACTTATGAGATTAAAGTAAAGTGTTAGAAATGTTAGATCTAGTGTTCCTCTATCAAAACAGGGTCACTACAGATCATTTTAAGATAATGTAAAATTGTTTTAATGAGTTCTTCTTGATTTCTTCTAAGAAGTAGACACCTTCCCTCAGAAGGCAGAGAGGAAAAGAAAGTAGATAATCTCCACACTCTTTTAAGAGCACCAAATGCTTATGCCCAGCTGTCTAAAAAAGTATGATTTCAAGTTTGTCCACAACTAAACTGTCTTCTTAATTTGTATTTTTTTTACAAGGTATACTTTTTAGATGTTTTTAATAGTGATGGAAGGACAGAGTCTGTAAACAATTCATGATGATGAGTTTTTTTTTCCAAATCCATCACAAACTATTACATTAACAAGGAAAAGTGGTGGCAACTGGTTCTTTTGAATTAAACATTGAAAAGACGATATAAGGGCAAGGGCCTACATCAACATCAGTACCTTTCTTCGTTGTAAAATTCATATTGATGTTTTTGTTCCTTATGTATGTTTCTATCCACTTTTCCTGTACCTTCTTCCAAATATAATAAAATTACTTCAAAAAGCGAAAAGAGGTTTTCCTTATAGAGCTATATTGTTTATAAAATAGAAATGAGGGGGTAGCTGGATTTGATTATATATTGGTGAGCAAGTTCCCATCTACGAAGCTGAGAAACAATGCAACAAATAAGGAGAGCACGTATTACTCTAGTACTATAGTATTAGTCAAACTCTACATTATGCGTTTGGGCATGGAGTGCTATTGGTTTGTCAAGAGTGTTCCTGTGGTGAAGCCAATGTATCCAGCAATGCAGTAGTTGCATTGGAGCTGGTATTTAAGGTTTTCTGTGGAGCAGTTATAGTGGCCTTTCATGGAGTATTCCATTTGTGTAGGTCCGTTGTTGAATGAGATGGGAATTCTAAACAGATCCAGCCAGTGGCTGAAAGTTGTTCAAGATGATGATTATGATTTATGTTAGAGATAGAGAAAGTCGTGTTTGCGCAATGCATCCATTTACTAACCATAAGCACAAAACTTACATTTTTTTTAATGAAAAATCTATATTCACAAAAATTTGGATTTTTTTAAAATAATATTAATTTAGTTGTACAAGTTATGACTTTCGGATCAGACAAAAGGGAATATTTATGAGCTCTAGCTGCTATGAACTAATCTCTTAAAACTGAATCAAATTAATTAAACTCAAAATTTTCAGGATAAAGTAAGAATTTTTGAGTACTCATATTTTTTGAGTTTAGTAAATATTTTCTGAGTCAAGTTAGAACAACTTCTAGTACTCTAATTTTTGAGTACTCGCAGACCCCTAATTTTTTCTTACTCTATCAGGACATGCCTAGATATAACATTCTCACAAACAACAAAAGTATAGTGCAGTCCTGTAGAAGAACACAACATACCTTAGAAGTGCCATCATCATCCGCATCTTGGTCTTCAGTGGTAACATCCATGTCGGTTATATTTTGATCCGATCCCCCTTCATCAGCACTTCCGTCACCTTCTACATTTCCTTCCTCATCTTTCCTTCTCCTCTTCTTAGACTTGCCGGGTTCTCTTTTACCCGAAAGAGTAACTATAATAGAGAAACATGATTTACCTCTCTTGTGCGTGTTCACTAAGCTTTCGCATGCTAGCGTCCAAACATACCAAGGAAAACAAATTACCAGAGCTGTTCCCATCACATTCATTTTTCGCAACCATTGTTTTGACATGGACCGCCTCTATGGTCTAGAGCAGCGATTCTTAACCGGGGAGCCGCGAAAGGTTTTTTGGGGGATTCTAAAAAGTAATTTAAAATGTTATTTGCTTATTACTGAAGTCAATTCTCTTAAATTTTAAGTTTTGGAAGAAAGAATTTGATAATCGTAAACATGCAAGTATAATATACTCTCAATTTTCTGGGATAATGGAAGGGAGGGGAAACACAGATAATACAAACGATTCACATCTGTTTACCATAGCCATAAAAGTTTGCTGCCCTTTGTTACTACTTATTTTTGTGAAAAGGGATGTTTCTCAGTGGTAAATATTAAAACAAAGCAGTGAAATCGACTCCTGCATACAAATAGCATTAGGTAATACCATCGAAACAAGAATAGACAAATTAGTGGAAAGTGTTCAACAGCAGAGCTCCCATCAAATACATCCAGGTAAGTTAATTTATGTTTTTTTATTTGTTTGTTATTATAATCAGTTGCACCTCCGGTCTAGAAAATTGAAAGTAATATCTGGAGGGTTTGTTGTGCTGAATACATGACACCCTCTATCCGCATAAGTTTACACTGTCTTTGCCACAGACGGGGGCTGCTCGGTCAATAAGACTTGATTGCAGTATGAAGTTTTTTTTACACACGCTCAACACAAATCGAGTTATTTTTGTTTATGTGAACAGGTTTTAATTAATGAAACTAGTCCGCTGGAATTTTATTCATCTTAATTGTTTGTTCTACTCTCTTAAAAAGCTTGCAAACATTTAGTGTCAGACAGGTAAGGGAGAACAGCAACTCAAGTCTTAAAATGACTCACCATTCCTCCACATGATCTTGTCAAGGTCAAGATGATGAAGCTCATTGAAGAACTCCCCGGCCAAGTCTTCTTCCTGCTCCACATCAAACACTCCGCCAAACGTGTACGCCCTGTTGCCAGGCGCCACAGCAACCGACATGCCACAGCGAGCGGAGAAGCCTACACCCATGTGCTTCACACTAACCCACTTCCACTTGGTGCCAGTCTCATCGTTTTCTGAACAGAAAAAGGATGTGTGTGGGAAATGGAGTGTAAGGCCAATCATCTGACCTTGGTTCAATCCTCAGCGCTTTCAGATTTTCTGTGAATCAATAGGCCTGGAATGGGGTCAACTCAGCCTCAAGAGCACAAATTTAGAGCTACTTGAATGATAAAGTAACAGCTCTGGTATAGAAAATTGAGATTAAAAGGTGGAAGGTTTGTTGTGATGACTCCATGACACATTCTATCCTCAGAAGTTGGCACTATCCTCGCCAACAAACGATGGCTACTAGGACGGTAAGACTCAACTACAGGCTGATGTCATGGAGTTTTTTTATTTGTTATAAAAGTTTTTTATGTTTAAGAAGTTATGGGGTAATTTGAAGTCCCATTTTAAACTTTTCTCGTTGCATCTTGCAACCTGTTTGGGCCGTAAGCATATTTAATAAGCTAATGTGATAGGCATTAAGAAGGTTGAATTTATATTAAATGTACCCAAATTTGTGTGAAGAGAGAGCATAAAACTATTTAGGAAAAAACACCATCAGTACACCCGACTTGGATTTGAATACCTAATCTCATCATCAATGGTTCAGTCTATTTCAGGATTATTGGTAGGCTTTTTTTAAGTACATATTTTTAAAACAATTACATATTTTAACGTTCAATGCAAATTTGGGAAAATTCTAAATATTGGTTTAGCCTTAAATTATATGAATATACTTTGGGTATAATAACTAAGGTGGGTCCTTCAAAAATATTTTAGATTCATGATTTAATTCTTTTAATTTTTTCAAATTTTGAATATGATTTTTAATAGCTATTTCAATGCCCAACAAATTTATTAGACTTATCTACAAGACCTCAAAACGTTAATTTACCCTGTAAGGGGTTGTCCATGTGATATATATACTTTTAAAGCGGGTTGGGGGAGTAGTGCTCGATTGACCAAGTGTGACAGAGGGGTGAGAGGGATTCAGATAATGTGTGACATCATATTACAATTACGTATATTAGGCAGTGCTTTATGTTAATAAACTCCACTGCAGCATGTATAAGCAATAATCAACTTCATTTATCATGCTTAACGAACTTGTTTCAATAACAGGGTTTATATACATAAGCTCTACAACTATAAACTACTACAAAAAAAACTACAACAAAGTAAGAATTTAAAAATAAACACACCAATATGGGAAATGTAACTTCGTATACTTAGTGTGTTTTATAAGATTCAAACTGAGGAAAATCTCCACTAGAAAATATGCAAACATTGTCTTGCTTAGAGATGATATAGAAAAGAGGCAAATCCAATTAGACATCTAATATGAACCAAATTTACACCTGCACAACTCACTTTCAGGCGTAAGCAGGAACATATCCATATGGATTGTCCCTTGATCACTGTCCTTGTTCAGTTTTGTCTTACTGTAGCCTCCATGAATGAGTACTCTGCCATCCTGAAGAGCGACCATAAGACACCCTGACCTAGGGCAAGGTGGGGTTCCTGGAAAAAAAAAATCAATCAACTCGTCACAACATAAACTGTGAACTATTTTTAAAACTAATATATTTTTGGATAAATATTCAACATGATAGATAAAGTTGCATATTTTGCCAATGCAAACCACGTAATTTTTCTTTTAAAAGAATTTGAGATGTCATATGTTTTAATCACTTTTTTATTAAAAGTATTTAATCATCCATTTTAAACTTTGAATTCCTAAAAGATATACTTTATGTTATGTTATGTTATGCAGAGCACCACAACTCTATGAATAAAGCTTATATGTCAACACAGCCTATGGTAATACCAAAAAGTGTGGTAATGAAGATTGTGAGGAGCATGTTAGCTGTCACGAAGAGAAACATGTTAAGGAATGAAGTTATCTGGGAAAGGGTAGGAGTACATGAAATAGTAGAAGGGAAGGCTGGAAACATATAATTATTATTTTATACTTCACTGTATCAGTTTAGTGTCTCAATTTATTAATTTAAATTAATGTTTGACTATTATTAATGTTTTCCTAAAAATCCTCGAGGATAATAATGGAAATGTAAAATTTTCAGGCATATATTCAACACCAACAGACCCACTAACCTTTAGGTTCTAGCCTCTTCCACTTGTAGTTTGCTAGATCGAAAGCGTAGAGATCATTAAAGTACTTGTAATTCCTCAGGTTGTCATGGAAACCTCCAAATACCAAGAGTTGTTTTTTAATGTAAACCATCCTGTGGCCACTCCTTGCTGAAGGCCCACCTGCTGTACTGAAACCAAAACTCTCAAATAGGGGAGGAATACTCTGAAGAACAAAATGCCAAGTTATATGACTACAAATAGGAGATTTTGGCTCATGTTTACAAACGTGGTATCCACTAGATGCTCAACCTTACAGGAGTTTCACTGCGCTCCTTAAGCCAGTTTAAATTCTTGGGCATTGGAAAGTACTAGTTAAAGTTCTCAGTGATAGCAGAACTTTCAAGAGAAACAACTCAATTTCAAATTGTTTGTTGTATAGGGGTGGATCCAAACACAATAGTTGAGGTAATAGCAATCCTCCCCACCTCCCCCCAACTCACTTCCTTTTAATGAACAAACCTTTTCAGACAAGTAACCAGTTGATGGTGTTAATGATTATTTACAACTAGACAATTTGCAAACATTCACTTGAACAAAAAAAAAAGACCATTGTATTCTAAGTTTTCTTTGTAATTTGCAGTCTGAGTAGGCTCTTTTGGGGAAAGGGTGGCAGGTGGGTTGGTTTATGGGAAAGGGTATGGAGGCCACTAAAGCTGGTTCGTTGACACTAGAAGGCAATTTTTGTCTGTTCTATAGTCAAACCATCTTTAAAAAACCCTTTTTGATAGGGATGTTGTCACTTGGGACTGCACATAGTGATCCCTGTGATGAAAGAGGACAATAACTCTCCCAATGGACAGAGCCATTTTAATGTGGAGGCTGTAGGTATGATGTGCACCTTGTCTGCATCCATGTTCTCTGATTTTATCACTGATGTTTCAAAAATCGATACCTATTATCTTACTAAGTTGCTGTATTCATCAACAAACCAAAAATCAGGTTTTCACTCTGACAACAAACTGCAGGTTATAGAGTGTGCACTATATTTTAGAAATAAGTCGAAAACATTTTTTTAACAATAAATAAAGTATCGCTTCTGTAGATATGTTTTATTTAGTGTAACATTAGCGATACTGCAATAGTAACACTAGCAAGACTAGCTAGTTTACATTAATACTACCCACTCCAAATAATGCCAATACTCATAGACATAATGAAATATCAAAAATTACAAAACTTACTATGTCTAAAATATGTGCTTTACTCCCTAATTGTATCTTCTGGCTTAGCATGAGTTTCATAACCCAACTAGTTTGCACAGAATTCTATGATGAACAGAAGACTGACAAGCTATGAACAATGCATCAACAACAAGATACTTCAATAGGGAGATCCAGGACTGTGCTGATTGGCCCAGCTGGCTGACAGACAAACCATTCACAATATTAAATTGCTTACTTGCCAGGTGTTCGGTCTACATGACTTGATGAACATACCAAGTTTTAACGGCCAGCTCACCTGATGTCCAGCTTACGTGACTTGAGCACGTGCCAGGTTTTAACTGCCTACTCATCAGATGTCTGGCCTACGCGACTTGAGCACGTACTAAGTTTTGACGGTTGTTAACAAGAGAGTCATGCTGTTAGAACATGTTCGCAATGTGGCATTGTATTTTTAATATGAAGATCTCCCACCTCTTTATCCATCAACTAGACCCATATAAAGCTGGCGCTCAGCTATCATGGTTGACTATTAATTCAGACACTTCCACAAGAAATCCTGGTCTGGACTTAGACCTAATCGCTCCAGGATGGTAATATGTAAACTATATATCTTTTATTAAATATTTAAAATTTAAACAACCTTTAACAGATTTGGGTGTTTGAACACTTAGTCAATTATGTGATTATGATAGTTCATTCAGTGTAGGGGTCAGTAGTTTCTCACTGCAAGATTTATGTTTTAAAATAAATTTGTTTTATGGAACACATGAGGTTTCCTTTTGCCACTTGGGTGAAAGTCTCTTTGTAATTTTTAAAGAGGTTAATAGGTAGTCACTTTTTGATTCTTTTTCTAGCTTGGAATATTTAGTTTAAATATAAATTGTTATTGAATTTGTGGTTACCAATAATTGTTCGGACTTTAAAATTTGGTAATGTTTCTTTTATAGGTAATATTTTGTAGACGTATTTTATTTGTAGAAATTAAAAAAGTAATTCATTTTTGTCGGCTTATAAGTTATAACTTTAACATTTTAACGATTCGTTTAGTGAGAAATTACCAGCATTCTATTGTAATATTAGTTTGTTTTCTACTATAATGTTAAATATTAACCAGTCAGAATCTTCTTGATTACTTCAAAGGTAGTGGAAGTAATGGTCCCACCAAAGTTTGAGTTATGTCGGGAAGTCAAACCTTTGTGTAATTTATTTGTATCAGAATTGATATTTAAATTTAATCTTAAGATTTAAATTTGTTTAGTTGGAATTCATAATGGTGATTCAGGCCCTTTGATAAACAATTAAAAGAGGCTCTTTAAGTTCTTTATTATTATAGTAAGAATTAAAATGTTTAATGGTTTAACCCATGTGTAGGAAAAGAGGCCAACACTTTGTTGTATACCATTAGCCACATTATCATCCAATATTAACATTTGGCTCTAAAACCTGGACATGAACGAAGAAAGATCTAAGTAGATTGCAGGCTGCAGAGATGAGGTTCTTGAGAATAATTGAGAATGTAACAAGAAGAGACAGGATAAGGAACAAAATAAATAGGAATGATTTAAAAGTTATATCATTAGAAGAGACACTGAAGATAAAAAGGTTGCTGTGGTTAGGTTATGTGATGAGAATGGAGGACAGAATGCCTAAGAAAGCCTTAAAGAGCAAAGAGAAGGGTAGAAGACCTATTGAAAGACCATGGACAAGATGGATGGACCAAGCGCAGAAGGACAGGGAGGCTAAAGAAGAAGCGTGGCTTAAGGAGAAGTTTGGAGAGATCAACAGGAATGGAATAGGATGTGCCAGACGACCCGCAGAGGTGTAAATGTCAAATAATGATGATGATGATGATGATGATGATGATGATTTTGAGGAAATTAAAATGACTAGCTTCTTGGTTTAGTGGTTAGGGTTCCTGGCTACTAATCTATAAGTTCTGAGTTTGATTCCCAAAGGTATCGTAGGTATTTTTCTCGAAGGGGAATTGTTCTTAAGGTCGCCATGGTATGGTTATTAAACTTAAGTTAAGTTCCAATATTTCTATCGACATCACATTACCATCATAGTTTACATTACATAATCTCATTGGATGACAAACTCTGGTGGCATTAAATAAATAAAACTAAATGTATCTTTGAAGTACTGTAAGGTAGGGATAGAGGGGATGTGAGAAAAGGTTTTTTTTTTTGCAGTTTTTATATACAAAATGTTTGGTCTGAATTAAAAAAACTTCACCTCTGACAAGACGTGTATTAATCACAACTTGTGAATGTGGGGAATGCCAGGCCTCCACCGTGGTTCGGATTCCACGTTAAACTGTAGGTCCTCCATTTCATCTCACAATCACCCTACCATTACACATTAGCGTAAGTGCGTATAACCCGAACGGGTGGTAAGACGTGATGATGATGATGATGATAATAATAATAATAATAAATCCATAAATTAAAAAAAAATCTCCAGTACAAATAGTGAGTTAGATTTCTTTAAATGGTGACATCAACAGTTCTTGACTATCTCTCAAGGGTGTCCTGAAATTTAAAAACATTTTTTTCTATTCATTTAAAAAGTTTGTCATCTAATGCTTTGCTATGCTCATAACAGATATTCAAAAACTGTTGATATCCCCATGTAAAGAAAATTAAACTATGTTTCTACTGGAGCAATACTTTATTTTGGCAAAAAAAAGTTTTGCTATAAAAACTGCATAAACACTGCCATAAACTCGCGTTTCTTATACTTACCACCTCAAGTGTTTATTCTGTCCAAAAAAAGTTTGATACAAAAACTCTAGGAATTCTGTTCTTAATTCACATTCCCTTCCATCCCACCTTAACCAGGCAGATTAACACTTATAAAAAGAAATATATTACACTATTATTTGTCAACATTACCATGTTTTGAGTAAATTTCTTACGTTATTTTCTCCCACTTTTTGTCGGCAAAGTGGTAGACCCACAGGTCTCTGTAGTGGTAGAACTGCGACTGGCTAGGACTGGAGTACTCCCCTCCAAACACCCAAAGTTGACCTTTGTTAGCTGACAGAGCTACCGCCTGGTGGCCACATCTGGGTGGAGGGCCCCCAGGCGCCTTTAAAAGCAGCCATTGGTTGCGAGGGATGTTGTAGAAAAATAAGTCGTTGTACACATACTCCTGCAAATCAACACCAATGTTAGTTTGTAATTCATTTGTGTGGCGAAGAGCCTGAGACAAGAATAGTTGATCTATTAGAAAGAAGCTTAAATATGAATTCAATACGTGTATACAGAAGAGTCCCGATTATCTGACATCTTGTTTTATCCAATATATCCATGTTTTAACGTGTTATTGGTGTACTGTTATTATTATTAGCACCGCGTCTTACTACCCGTTCGGGTTATACGCACTTACGCTAATGTGTAATGGTAGGGTGATCGTGAGATGAAATGAAGGACCTACAATTTAACGTGGAATCCAAACCACGGTGGAGTCCTGGCATTCCTCACATTCACAAGATGTCTTGTCAGAGGTGAAGGAAGGGTTTGGTAATCAGATAAATCAGGTAAGAATCTTTGGACATTTTATAAAATGCTAATAAAGATTTTTGAAAAACGTATTCATTATGTTGAAGCCTACATATTTATTCATGAGATAAGCAATATAATAAATCTTGCTCTAAGGTAAGTAATAAAGACTCAAAAATAACTAATGTAGGATATCAAATAAAATTTCCTGTAATTATTATTTATAATCATATTTAAAGCTTAATTTTCTTGTATAGAACTAAATGCACTACAGCAAAATAATATTTAAATGTATTTATAGTATTTTTTTTTAAATATGTTAGTTAACCTTAGTTTTGAAAAGAATCAAAAATTAAATAATTTTAATTAAATTGTATTAATTTTCAATACATATGGATTAAAATGATCGAAAAATCAAAATAATCGCTTCATAAATAAAGGTTTGGCGAATTTTCTTGCAAACCCTTACAAAAATGAGGAAATAGCTGCGGCATTTTTTGCACACAAAACCTAAACAGGCCTCTGGCATTCTTCGCATGCAAATTCTGAAATAGGCGTGGCACTAAAAGAGTTAAGAACAAACAACTTTTGGGGTACAAAGTTTAGAAAAAATTATATTTGGGGTAAATGAACAAAAACGATTGACTACCACTGATATATACTACCTAGGTCCTAATGGTTTTTTATGTCTCTCAAATAATAATAATAATAATAATATTTATAAGTAACAAGAAAATATAAGAGATGTATTATTTTGGTGACCAATATAGTCATTAAATATGACTACAAAAAACACAGGTCTCTCTAAATTTGTCCATTGGATTTGTTTAGTTGTTTTGTGACAAAGTAAGTCCTACTCTATTTTAAAATAAAATTAAATTATTAAAATAAAAACAAAAATTTCTCACCTTTTGACCATTAAAATATTCTCCCCCAAAAAGAATTAGTTCTTCTTTGTCTTTGTGGGGCGTCAAACTAAAGTTGGCCCTCCGGGACGGTGGAGGAACTATGCATTCCACTACAGTATTTCTTTTCTTCTCTTCCTTCTCAATTTCTAAAACTATCTTTTCTATGTCATCCTGAAACAAGAAAATTATTTTATCTAAACATTATACTATCATAATAAGTACTGTGCACTCCAGAGGACTATTATTGAATTAAATATTTTAAGCATATAACATTACCGGTAATAGATTATAATTATCAAAATTAATAGAAAATGTTGGCTCTTAAAAGAATCATATTTTACTAGCATAAATCTAATTTTAAGTCCCTAAACAGGACCTATTCTAGACTTTCATAATGGCAACCAAGCGTTTTAAGAGGTGTCGTATTTTTTGTGCTCTTGCTGATCAGGGCGGAGCTCAAATTATTAAAATCACTGTTTGTTTTGAAGATCATACAATTTGAAGTCTCATCTTGTATTTGCAGATAAATATTTATTTATATAATCTGACATCTTTAGTTTACACACAGTTGTAGTTAGAGCATTAGGGAAATATACATACTTAGCCTATATCTTATAGAGCTTAAAAACGATCTACTTGGTTACTTAGTGTGTAACAGTGTGCATATTAGAGCTATTTATTGTACCAAATCTTGGTATAATAAATAGCACTCATATACTAATATAAACTATTAAGTAATCACTCTGTCATTTAGTCATGCACTACAAATCTACTTTTACGCTGTTATTCAAAAACCACCCCACAGATTGAGCTGAAATTTTGCATGGGCCTGAATAAGACGTTTGGTTAGCATAATAAAGGCTAATTAAAATTACTTATAGCCTACCACTTAACTAAAAACACTAACCTCACCCCCAACCCTCCTCTTTCACCCCTGGACATACCTCCTGAACGGCTGAAGCTAGGGAGTTGCCCTTTGTGGGAGTAGCTACAGGCGCTAGACTTTGAACCTCCCCAACCTCACCCCCAGAAGATTTTTTGTAACTGAAAAACTACTGAGATTGAACAGAAATTTTCCATGGGGGTAACTCGGACGTTCGATTAACATATAGATATGGGCCACAGACAAATAATATAACCACATTCAAGCTCCAGGTTAAAATGGTTGCGCTCCTTTTGGCAACTTGAGTCCTTCAACACTGGGATTGCTGTGGTTAGTCCTATCATCACTCAACAGTGACACTAGCAAGGACTCAAGCTGGCAAAAGGAGCGCAGCAAAACCCCCGTTAGATTGGGAGTCTGTTTTGTTTGTGGCCTAAGCTAATTAAAATTATATCCAGCATACCACTTAGCCTAAAACACCCACTACCCTGCACCCCAAAATGTATCACTTGAACTTCTGGGGCGTTACCCTTTGGGTGGGGAATATCTACAGGCGCTGGACTTTGAACTCACCTCCCAGCCAACCCCAACAGCCCCCGGATAAATCTCTGTAAAATGAAAAAACACTACACCGATTGAGTTGAAATTTAGCACGGGAATAACTCCAACTTTTGGTTACCGGTAACATAATTAAAATTACTGATACAGCTTAAACTAAAACATCAACCCCATAACCATATAATCCCCATATGTATCTCCGGAACCAATAGGGCTAGAGAGAGGCTAGGGGCTAGGGGCCCTTAAGAGTGGAGATACAGGCGCTTTTCGAACACCTCCAAACGTGTGTGTGTGTATATATATATATATATATATTTATTTGTATGTGTTTGTGTGTGTGTGTGTCTCAACAAAATTTAGCGATATATGTTCAATATTTAATCACCCATACATAAAAATGTGTATCCAAATTGTAAATCGAGAAACTAATACACTAACTACTGATACAAAATTATTTGATGAACCACTATTCAATAGTTTGTATTTATTTACCTCTCCAATAACTGCAAGTTCTTTTTTGAGTTTCAGAGATAGCTTTTTATCTGTTTTTGCTGCAGTTTTTTCTGCTCCTTTCCCCTTTTTCTTATTTTTGTCTTTCTTTCCCATACTTGCAATAAACTTTAATAAAATTTCAAATGTTACAATATTAATATTTACGTCATTAATTAATGCTTACACCACGCTGCTTATAGTAAATAAACACCATCGTAAATGTTACCAACCCTATAACATATTTTTACAACATAAAACAGAATACTATCGAAAACTTCATTAGTAGCTTTATCATAAGACGGATAGAATGCAGCACTTGAGCTTGATACTTTCCTGTCCTCTAGCAGTGGTGATGAAAACTACATTAGAACAAACGAGTCGATTGTTGTTGGGTGTTCAAAGTTTTCTAAAGTTAACAATACACAATAATAATTACAATAAAATGATCATATTAAGGTAGGTCAATACAAATTATATGAAGATAATATTGTCTTACTTTACATTCCTTAAGATTAGTGTTATGATTGTTGGATAAATTGTACTATTCAAATTTTTCTTTGTTCATGACTGATTAAATTCATAGATACACAGAAGTTTTATTAGGAATAGTTTTATGTAATGGCCCTATTCATAAACGATTTAAATGTCTAAATATTTTCCATAAAGCTAGGGTATAGTTTAGCTCGCCTCAAAACAATATTCGTGAAAGAAAGAGATCAAGTTTTAAATAGGGTAAAACGTATCTACTGTACTATACACAAGATATCTTGAGTATCCTGAAAAAGTCAAATCTTTGAATCTTGGACAGATTTTTCGGGTAATAAGCACCCATAAAAGACAACGACAAGAACATAATATATATAGCTAGGTCATTGATTTAAGTAGTTTCCTTAAAAATGTATAGGCCCTACAATAAAAAGTAAAACATATATAAAATGTATTTTGGTTCTGGTCTGCCGCTAACGGGAAAACAGGGTTCGAATCCTGGCTGAATGAAACGAGGGTGGTGTTTTCCTAAATGGCCTCTCACTCTGACTAAGGTAAAGTTTTTCTACAACTATACCTTAATCCTTATGCCATTATTGTAATTAACATGGAGAGAAATAAATAAATAAACGAACAGAGCTAATATTTGAAATGTTATTTTCTAAAAAAAATAAAATAAAAAATTATTGATTTAATCTATCAAGAATTCAGGTGAAAACCTTGAAGAAAATAGTTGTGAGAACATTTATTATAGTTGTGGAGGTGGCCGCGTGGTTTAAGCCGCCAAACTGGCAAGCGGTCGCCGTTGACGTGGAGTTCGAGGCTCGAACCCTGGATGGGTAAACTGGAAGTGATTTGCCGTATGTGACTTTCCCTCTATTTTTACTTTCTCGCTATCTTACAGGTAGAGAAAGTATAGTGATCATCAAAAAAATCTAACTCAAGATTTTGATGAATCTTGACGTTTCATAATTGAGGGTAGTTTAATGAAGGGCAAAAAGAGAAAAAGTCGATTTTATCAAAATCAGCGCTAACAATTTTTTGATTAAATTTCATTTCTAAGCGTTTATAAATATTTAAAACAAAATGGCTTCTCTCAATATTTCGGCAAAATGACTTTAAGGGCTTCGGTTTGATGCGTAAATTATCTTTTTTTAAAAATATAATATCTCCTAAACTATTACGTAAATATATATGTTTTTTAACTTTTCGAACACAAAAGGTAAAAGTATTGCGACCGCAAAAAAAAATCTAACCTTAAATGTTGATGGATGTTGACGTATCAAGACCCCACTAACCCTAAATAGTGGTATTTGCAATGACGTCTGTCTGTGTGTCTGTTTAAACTTAATATTAAAAGTAGTTTAAGAAAGGGTGAAAAAAGAAAAAAATATATTTTCTCAAAATCTACTCTAATGATTTTGATTAAAATTCGTATCTATATGTTGATAAAGATTATAAATAACCTTATTTATTTTTTTAATTCTACCATGAAAATGAATTTTAGGGTACTTTACAGAAGCAGAAACGTCCGTATCTCCGCAATTATTTGAGATACTAAATAACTTATCATTGCAAAATTGTAGTACTATTAAAATAAAACACTTATATATGAAATATATTTTTATAAATCCGACAGTTTCTGAGATATTGGCAAATATATTAATACAATTTTGTGAGCTTTAGTTGTAAAGAGATACCACTTAAGTTTTAACGCAATAATTCTCCAATCCCATAGAGTAATTAAATATAAGTAAGTCTCTAAAAGTTTATGTTGTTTTTCCTAAAACTCTTAGGAGAATTGTTTGTACAACAACGATCTATATCCATTTTAGACTCAATAATCAATATTTACATATTTTATTGGACAAAATTTATAAATGAGGAATTTAATAGCAATGCGATGGCATGAAGATTTGCAACACCTAAAAAATGTCGAAAATTTTAACCGGAAGTTGAAATTTTAATACGAAGTGTTGACTCTTGTGGACCCAACATTTATCTTTTTTTATCGGTCCAAATATACAAATGAGGACATTAATTCATTAAAAACAAAATTATAAAATTTTAAACCGGGACTAAAAAAAAGTTATACATAAGTATAGTTCAATTTATGCTTGGTTTCGCCAGTGTATATTATTTAGTTTCACATCTATTACAATTTTTAAGTAAAGATCTCCATTTTCAAACAAGAGAGCGAGAAAGTCCGTGTGGAGCTCCGTACCATTTATTTCTATCTTCTCTTCCATTTGATGAGATACATTGAGATGTACACCCCATCTTTACCACAAACAGGCGGTAAAACACCAATAGGTACTCGTTTTCAAACAAGTAGGTGCCAACAGTACTTTCAAAAATACTTTCATTTGAAGTAAAAGAAAATAAAATTTGCTGACTTGACCAACGCTAGTGCAAGAAATTATATACCCCTGAGTTTAGTTTTAGTTTTGCTTTCGAGAAGCTGTATTTGCAAATACAATTTTCCAAAAGCAGGATTTTGATAAGAAACCAAACCTTTTAAAACGGAATACCTACCCAAATCAGTGTTTAATTTTTGTTACATAAATATCTCAAAGATGTGTTCATTATTAGTTCCAAATTATAGTTTGCTTGTAAGACTACGTATTATTATGACTTTTGTACTAAAGTATTAGTTTGAAGTGATAAACAACCAACATCCTATATATTTATAATTAACAATAAATTAATTCACTTTAGTGGCCGCGTGGTCTAACGCACTACTCTCACAGTAGACTAGGTTGATGACGACGAGGATATCAAGGTTCAAATCTCGGGTCGGGTATACCGAAAGAGGTTTTTTACAAAATGGTTTTCCACTTTCCCTCCACGCAAATGCGGGTACAAGTTCTCTAAATATAGATTTACTAAACCTCTAAAACCATTAGCGTAATTTGTATATCAGCGTATAACCCGAACAGGTAGTAAAGCACATTAATGATGATAATAATAAAGGTTAAAATTTAAGAGTTTTTCTTAACATCAATCTTGTTACTTGAAAGTAACAATGAATATAATATAATATTATATTAGTTATTGTTTCACTTGGTATGTAACTCAGTGTTACCATTGGCAATGAAAAGGGAGATTTAATAAATAATTTATGCCCCAAGATAAGGTTTAAATATGTCAACAATATAAATTTGAAAAAATGACACCCGGACAGGAATTTAAACATCGACCGTCCATTCGTACGTACAAACCTCTCTAACAACAACAGCAAATGACATGGGAGAGATTACAGAGTGTTTATTCGGTACGTAAAGTCGAATGGCCAGTGTTCTAATCCCTTCCATTTTTCTATATTGACACAAATACTTACAACACGATGCCATCTTAGAATACGCATTTGTTTACATACCAACCATGCTCAAAACCAAAACCACCTTATATATTGAGCTTAATGAAAACACATATCTGAACATTTTATATTGGTTCATTTTTAACGACGTATCACGCAAATTGCCTTTGTTCTGAATAAAGTGAAGAGTATAGGGAACACGTTATAGGACTACTCTTCCTAAAATAAATACAGTAACATTTTAACAGGGCCACAAGGCGCGCAACCGAACGTTCTAAGTTATTTGAGATTTATTCTTAAGGTGTTGAAAGGACGGATCGGATATGGCAATACTATTTTTTAGCATTGCATCTTACTACCCGTTTGGGTTATACGCCTATGTATTAATTACGCTAATGATCCAAGGATTTGCGCATTGCGTGGAAAGAGAGAGTGAAAAACCATTTAGGAAAAAACATCCTCAGAAGGCCTACACCCATCCAGCATAGTAACGCTTCAAACCATGCGGCTATTGATACTTGAGTAAAGGCATATTCTTTCTGCAGCTGAAATTTCGGAAAAAGGGAGTGTCTAAACGCATTTGGCGTATGTCAGTAGATGTTCCGTGTTTTGATCCTGACCGGTCCTAACCGTCTACGATAAGCGTATGTTCGTTATTCGTGGACGCTACATTCTACTGTCTTGTTTTTGGGAGCCAGATAGTTAGTTACGTGTACTACCAACGTTATGAGGTAAATTTAAAATGTGAAATGAATATTAAATTCATTAATTTAATTGATTCATTGAAAGGAAAGTGAACATCAACTAAACACATACATTCTTCCCCCCTCGTTCTATCCTTTTTGTAGAAAGTTAAAAAATGAGGCCCAAAAAGTCCTATTCTGGAGACGAGAGCTCTATTTATGTTACGTTACAGGTGAGGGGATCTGATTCCAAGACCACCCCCTTCTTCACTCTCCCAACCCCCTTTCGGCTACGTGCCTGTATTCACTATAGCTCCACTAAAGTTTGAAGCAGGGTTAAAAAAGATAATTAAAAATGCGTCACGTGTTCGTCATTCGAACTAAAAATATAAAATAACAACGAGAACGTTTCTGTCCCATCACTTCTAACGTTTCGTTCCAGTAGTCAAATAGAGTGAGTTCCCACTCAATCAGTTAATCCAGACTTGACAAGGTCCGGACTTCCATCGGATCTGCCAAAGTACCGACTTGTCTATGTTCCCCTCCCCTCCCGTTCTATCACGGTCACATATCAAGCGTCTCGTTAAAAAATTCACGACAATATCCCTACCGTTACCATGTCTCTTTCAGTGAGCAGCTAAAAAAGAACACTCTCGCATGTATTTTAATTATGGATGTCCTCTTTTTACCTTCGTGTCGACTGCATCCCTAACCGACGCCCTCCTCTCACCCCCTCGTCCCCTTACCCCTTGACTTCAGGAATAGATCGCTTCATCCAACAGGCATAAGACAGTTAAGGTTCTCTTTATTTCGCTAATTATTTTATTTTTCACTGCGTCTTATTGACTCGTCCGGGCTATCGGCATTTAATTACTATAACGGAACAAAGACGAAAATGGAAAAGGTACCCGCATTCTTGTGGAAGAAGAATGGTAAACTATTTTAGGATCTAAAAAAAAGTCTCGGTTCACACTACCGGAAATCGAGACCCGACCTCTTCCGTCACCGGTAATCTATTGAGAGTGGAATGCCAAGATAAATAAAATATTGCTCCAGAATATTAAGTTTAATTTAATTTTCTACCTATAATAATCTCACGAGTTTCTTGAATATATGCCATGGACATTGCGAAATTTTCAAAATTAAAAGAAAAAAAGTCCTAGTCAAGTACTGCAATGCCCACGACAAAATTTCAAGAACTGTTTAGATCACTATGTATAAAATTAAACAAAACATAACTACTGAAGCAATATTTTATTTATTTTTATCAAAACAAGTTTTTTTTGTTATACAAACTAATACGGACCTTAGTTTGCGGTCACTTCCATCGCTTCCTAAGGTGGCCGCCTCAGTCACCGAGAAAGTGTCAATCAATCACGCCACACGGATTAAAATATAAAATGGTCTGCGTCGTTTTAAGGGAACTACTTTTTTATTATGTATAAATTAATACTCCCTTTCGCCCTTCACTTACAACCACTCTTTGTCATGTCAATATGAAATAAATGAAAGACAACTACGGAACTTCTTATCTCAAGGTAAAGAGGAAAGCTTGTTATTTCTCAAATATCTCGAAGTTTTCTATTGTGAACCTGTCAAAAAGATACTATAGTTGTTAGAGGAAGGCTGCATCTAAGAGTCCTTTTTCATCGAGCCTAGCCTCATAGCTCCCCAAATATGCTTAAAAAGTCGTTGAAAATTATCTAATGTCACATTTTTTTTATATTAATACAACTCTTAATGTATGGTTGTTAAAGAAAAAGAGTCCTGTTGTAATTTTTTGACTTTATCTAAGCGTGAACTATATTTTGAAATAAGGCATCGTAGAATTAAATATTACGTTAAAGTGGGACGTCTGCGCTGCAATTTTTCGCTTACCAAGGCGGCCCCCTTAAAGGAAGAAATCCCACCTCACCCCGCCGGATACTGAGCCCCTTTCTCCCAGGTCAGAGTCCTGTACCACATGTCCTGTATGTAAAATAAACAAGGCCGTAGCCAGGGGGGAGGTTGGGGGTTCAACCCCCCCCCCCCC